>VOPJ01001248.1:0-14518 GCA_014673585.1 Semibalanus balanoides
GGGAGGGAGGCGAGGGGGAGGGAGAGAGACAGGGTGTTGAACCATAGCCGTCAATGAGGTTGTTGTTTCGTCAGCTGTGACTGCTTCCGCATGTAGTAAGCCACTGGCAAAGACAAGCAAACGGAATTTCTAATAGCGGGAAACTTAAAAGCCATGACAAAATTAGAAAAAAAACGTTCATATGACATCTTTAGGTGCAACTTTTGTTAGCTAATCATTACGCTCACTGTCGCCCATCTTCATTTAAACGGTTACTCATTATATACCGCTATTTCTTGAGCAAATTCAAAATGTTTAACCTCTCGCTGCCTTTCTCTGAACATGGCTGCACAGTGCACGTGCTTCCGCCGGCCGCGGTCCGTCCAACTCCACATACTGAGGCAGGGCAGATGGCAAACGGCACGCGTCATGGCTCGGATCCAAGCGGACACGAATGACGGCGCTCTCCGCCAACAGGAAAATAAAATGGATTGGGATGTCCCACTTACTGAGCTGTGGGGTGGGAAAGTCGGGCATTCCTGAACTGTCAGGGAGTTTAAAGGCACAGATTGAGCTATGGGGTGTGAAAGCTGGGCATTCCTGAACTGTCAGGGAGTTTAAAGGGACAGATTGAACTTGGCATTAGTCTCGCGTTGAGAACGCAAGAGTGATGCAAGCATAATGCTATTGGAATAAACGATAAATACAAATATGAGCTGCCCAATTTATCTCAGACACACATGATAACAAAGGCCAAATGACTCGTTTCAAAATAAGTCACAGACTCAAAGGTTAAAAAGATAGGGGAACGCAAATACCTATGCAACGTTGAACACATTTTGTCTTCCGTTTAGGTGAACCTTCACAAGGTGCAGGCACATATCCGGTGGATAGTCAGCCCTCGCAAGCTCTCGTCACATCCATCCCGTAGATATTCGTCACTATCACATGTATGGTACCTGTAGGCGCAACGCAACTCCATAGAGTACAGAAAACTTATGAACTTCGGGTCCGCGAGTCGCAGCGTCAGGCGAGAAAGTATGACCGATATATCCGACATGTTCTGCGAAACTGAACTGCTTGACGCAACGACAGTCTCGTCAATGAGCGTACCACCGACTTGCCCTTATCATGCAGCTCATAACAACAGAGTACACCAGAGAGCCATAGCCAGCAGCATTTGTGGTGATTATATCGCACAAGTCACAGCGACAAGGTTCCACGAGGCGCCACACAAGCGTCCTTATCTGATTGATACGACGGAGTTAGGCGCCGCCGCCGTCTGTGCTAGCAGGTGTCAAAACTCACAACCGACTAACCATTTAGTCATCCAAACATGCCACGCAACTTTAGGTTCCCAACTGAGACGCCCACCTACGCCGTGCAAGCAACGAACGGTGGTTTGGCGTCCGTGCAACTGGTCGTGTGGGACGGTTGGTAAACTGGCCACTGCGGCAACAGCTTACCCTAGTGTATTTTTACTTGGTTTGACTTGTGATACGGTGAAAACTTACAGCACCATGCACCGTGCATTTTGTCACGGAAAATAACAATATATTTGCATTTTCGATTTCTGATTGCGATGTCCCACTTACTTGAGCTGTGGGGTGGGAAAGTCGGCATTCCTGAACTGTCAGGTGAGTTTAAAGGCACAGATTGGCTATAGGGTGTGAAAGTGGGCATTCCTGAACTTGTAGGTGAGTTTAAAGGGACAGATTGAATTGGCATAGTCTGCGCGTTGAGGAACGCAAGGGTGATGCATAGTCATTATGGCTATTGGATATAAACGATGAAATACAAAGAGAGCTGCCCTCAATTTATCTTCAGACACAACATGATAACAAGGCCAATGATCACCGTTTAAATAATGAAGGTCAACAGACTCAAAGGTGTAAGAAAGATAGGGGGACGGCCAAATACCGGTATGCGAACGGTTGAACGACAGATTTTGGGTGCTTCCAGTTTATGTGCAACCGTTCACAAGGTGCACGCACACTATCCGGTTGGATAGTCATCCCCTCCACGGTTGCCAGCTCTATGCTGACAAGTCTGGGGTGTCAAGTGGGTATCAAGTACTCAACAATGTGCCACATCTTGCGACATCGTCCTGGTGTGTCCAGCGGGGTACGTCAGACTCAGTTACTTGACATGTAGCGCACCCTAGTGTACACGGCTGCTTCCAGTGGTCTGGAGACTCTACAGTATTCTACATGTAGCCACCTAATGTGACAGCGTCTGGTTCCAGAGGGCTACTCCAGACTCAGTATCTTATGTCAATGTAGCCAGCTCTAATTGACACGTCCTGCAGTCCAAGTGTGGGTTAACTTCGTGAGGTCCATCTGACAAGACAGTGTCAGCTGCAACCTGAAAATGACAGATAGATGCTGATATTGTGACGTTTTCGAGAAAGGTGCTCCTTATTAAAAAGCTACGACTTTGATAACACCCAACCTAAACATATGCATGGAAATATGAACCTGGAACGCTGTCCATGCGTGGAACAGGCCTGCAATAAGACCATCTTAAATGATGAAGACAAGCAGCATATATATAATGAAACTCCAGGAGATATGGCTCGCAAATATAACGCCAGCAATAAAGGGGGCACGTATTTTCCATTTTACGAGTCTAGAAAAGCGCAATTTCTACAGTTAACCAGCACTCAGCAGACTTTCATTTAAGAACAAAACATTTAAGAACAAGGGGCTTTGCAGAAAGTCACCTTTCGCAGAGAGGAACGACACTATATCGTTTACACCCTGCCCAATAATGTGTGGGCGGCCAAAAGGCCTCGCTGTTAATGTTTTGCTGAACTCATAGGTATGAAGCCACATAACAGTTAAATGCCGGGCAAAGACGAAAATGGTGCTGCAGCAATTTTGCAAAGGCTTTTGAAATGGACACTTCTTGTGTACATGCATACATTCGGGCACGGACAAACGCACCAGCTCAGACTCGCAAGGTCAAGCTCTTTCACTCACCGTATGCTGTAGAAGACCTGGCCGTCCCCGTAGATACGCATCAGTACATTTGGTGACGTCACATCATGGTACTTCGCATCCTGCCAGACAAAGACAAATGCACTCATCAATATCGTTGACGCCGGTTTAAACGGTTCATAGCTGCAACGGAGCAGAAACAAACGCCACCTCATGCTTCCACTTCAATCGATTGCACTATTTGTGCACCAGGCGCACTGTTTGGACACGAAACATAGTCGGTCGGCTGGACTATGCAACGACGGCATGTTTTACCAGCCAATACTCACAACATTGTGTGACAGCTCAACTTATCTGATGAAAAGCCGCGACCAAGCCCAAATAAACAGTGAGCTCCAGAGTTCAGGTGTTAAAAGAGCTGACGCTGGCACCGATTCCAGGAATGAAGGGCCTGATTGCAGTGATTGACTGTTATAAAACGGTTCACCACTAGTCAGTAGCATAGTATTTAGCCGAAACTAGTTCCGACACGTTGAGAGCCTTTGCTCGTTTGCAAAAGCAGCACCACTGTTTGCATGCAGAGGGCCAGAGGCTATGCATGTTTATTGTTTCTCGTCAATATTGTTTCATGGCAGCGCCAGTAACTGCAACACTTATGATGGGATAATTACAGGCCTGTGTTTGAACTCATCTATCAAATGGGCAGCGCTGTCTGTACGTGGGGAATACTTGATATATCATTGGGCGAGTGGCAGTGATCTTTCACCCTTTCTGCTGCATGCAGTGAGTGGCTGATGATCTTTATGTGTGATGTGAAGCATAAATGCTGCACTATCGAAAATGAGCTGGATTAATAAATGAGTAATGAGAACATGGCGAAAGCTGACGAACACGCGTGTCCACCATTGACCTTGCGCTGTCCTGGCGCATAGACTGCGCCGCAAAGCTTCGGTGTATTCCGGGTCAGTCTAAGAGGCCGGTTACCAGAGACTGTCTGGGCTAGTCCTGGCGATCTGATCCGTAATCTGGGACGGCTAACAGGCCTTTGTACCGCTTTATGCGTGCCACTGACTAACTTTTTATTGTAAAAAATGCCAGTCATGTTTTCGCGTCTGACGGACGTGGTTAACATGACTTCACGGCCGCTGAACAGCGAATAGTGCTGTTTCGAGTTGTAACGGATGAGATCAATTCACTTTTTCTAAGTTCTCTTACTTTCTGGTATGAAACACTGATTCTTTTCAGTATTTGATTAGAGCGAAACCACTGGCTGAGAGTAAGTATTTAATTTAAAGCCACCGAAGTTCATCTGCAAGGGGTTTGACAACCGAAACAGTAGAAATTTGACTGTTTAAAACGTAAATATTTTTAACTCTTCAAATATTAACATTGCTTGGCACAACTTTTGCCGTTGCAATATATGTGAGGGGAGTCTGAGCCCCATGGGCAGGCGTCGTGTGATCAAAGGTCAGGACATGATACCGCACTACCCGGGCAGTGGACAGTGGGGAAACACATGTTGCACCCAGTGGCGTATTAAAGGGGGGACATGGGGGCCATTCCCCCCTTGCGCCGAAGGCACGCTTCAAAATATGTTGTATCCATACGGCACGAACACTATTTGTGTGTACATTTCAAGATAACCACGAAAAAGTTAGTATTTAGGTACTGATAATGTAAGTGGTTTGATAAGTATTGTCTATATACCTAGTTCCTGGATATCTAAATAGTGAATTGTGCTAAAGCATGTGGCCCTGCACTGGCGGATCCAGGGGGCATCAGAGGCAAATACCCCCCCTCACAGGAATCTGGGGAAGAGTTATCGGTGACGCCCCTGCGAGTTGGTATGAGATAAACGATAGTATTTCTTATATGTGTATATGCTGCGGAATATCGCGTTTTTGTGTTGCTGTTTTTCGGAGTGAATAAATGTTTTGATTCTAAAAAACCTTCCGAAAACTGATTTCCCCATTAAAAGTTATTTTTGTCCCCAAAAATATATTCTTTAAGCTCAAATACAAAAATAATGTGACTGGCCCAGATCTGCAGAGAAGAAAATGGGATATCATTTTGCCGCAGAAAGATTCCCCCCCCCCCACGGAGGGAGTCTGGATCCGCCAGTGTGTGGCCCTCCCCTGGCTGATTTCTAAATACGCCACTGGACTTGCCCCATTGCAACGGCTGTCATACGGCAGTCAGTATTCAGCACTACCTGAACATTGAGGCAGTGTTTGAAACACGTCTTCAGTGTTCGTCACATATCTATAGTGTTTGTCACACGTCTATAGTGTTTGTCACGCGTCTACAGTGTTTGTTACACAGTACAGTGTTTGTCACTGACTGACAGAGTAAACCAGGTGTTTGTCACAATGACTTACAGAGCACAGTGTTTGTCAACAGTGACTACAGCGTACATGTTTGTCACATAACTACAGGAGTACAAGTGTTTGGTCACATGACTAACAGAGTACAGTGTTTGTCACATGACTATCAAGAGTACAGATGTTTGTCAAATGACTACAGAGTACAGTGTTTGTCAGCAAGAACTACCACGAGTACCAAGTGTTTCTGCACATGACTACAGAGTACAAGTGTTTGTCAATCGACTACCAGAGTACAGGTGTTCTGCTCACATCAACTCACAGTGTACAGTGTTGTCCACATGACTACAGGTACAGGTGTTGTCCACATGCACTATAGAGTACAGTGTTTTGTCAACATATGACTACAGAGTACGGTTGTTTGTCACATGACTACAGAGTACAAGGTACTGTCAAGACATCGACACTACGAAGTACAGTGGTGTGCACGATGAGCACAAGTGACAGTTGTTTGTCAACAGATGACTACAGAGTGCAGGGTGTGCTTGTCACGGACTAAGAGTAGTGTTCTGGTCACACGACGATAGTGCAGATGCTCGGCTGCCGCCCACCTTGACATTGAGGAAGTAGATGTCGGGCGTCCAGAGTTGGTCGATGACGCTGCGCCTGCTGACGAGCAGCAGCCGGTCCGGCTCCGAGGCCGACCTCAGCCGGTCGTCCTGCCACTTCTGACGCAGGTAAATGTCCAGGTGATAATCCTGCGACACACGGCACAGACAGACCGTCAGACGCAGGTAAATGTCCAGGTGGTAACTTGTGACAGACATCACAGACAGAATACAATTACAAGTTGTGTTCTACATATATGAGAAATTGGTAAAGAAGGTAGTTACTAACATAATAAATTTGCATCACCCTTGTACAAATTCAAAATTCGTTTATTTGTACATACGTTCTGTTTTCGCCTGTACTTCGGTCCGGTTCCGTGACCCTTGAACCGCAAACAAATGATAACAACCATATTGCATGACTTTAGACAAGTTACGCCGAAATAATGACATGGTTGGCTGCAAAGTCTAACACGTTGTGTTATTCTTCAAAGGTATGCAGAGCCCTTATCCTTTTTACGGCGTTCATTATATAGTCCAGTGGCCACCTTGAACATACCTACACGGTGCCCAGCGGTGATCTATCGAACATACGCGGTAGCTGTTGAAGTTAATGTCACTAATTTTCCCAACGCTGGATGTATCACTGTCATCTATTCTGGATAAAGTACTCACTGTAAGAATTATGAAGGTAGGTATATATACGTTTTGATATATTAGCAAAGTGATAAGTCCTGTAGTTGTTGGCTTATGCATGCTAAGAAGACATTTACTCCTGTCCAGGATGTTTGCTACGTGCTACATACGAAGTTTGCACGACAAACTCTTTAACTGCGCCAGTTTGGCTGCCACTGTCATGTCGGCTTTGAAGCCAGTGACTACTACTTAACATATAGCCAACTATTTCATTACAACTTTGCCACGGGGCTTTAATAACCAAAGTATTGTGCCGCCAGCCAGAGGTCTCTCTTGCCCCTTTTGAATCAACAAGTCCACAGGCAGCAAACTAACCGACTTTCTGAGTAGCACTTTATAAATTTATGCGAGCCTTTGAAGGCTTAACGATGGCACAATAATGCGAGCAAAATATGTCGCTTTTCAGCCTCTACCGGTGACTGCCGGCGTCCCCCCAGCCCCGGCAGCACGTCATAATTATATCATAACGAGCACCGTGACCCCCTTACGTCAGACTGGACTGCACCGTGACCCCCTGTGAGACCTGTGTACCTGTGAGAGCGTCAGTGACACGCTCAAAGCCGGAGAAGGAAAGGTTCTCTTGGAAAACACACTACGCCTTTGGCTAGGGTGTAGGAATTTGGAATAAAAGCACTACAGGTGTAGGAATATAACGCGTTGCGATTAATCTACTGTCGATGAATTGCTGTAGAGTAGAGGTGATTTTATTACACATGAAGAGTCACGTTCTGTGGATGATCTACGCAATACAGTATGAATAAGAAATAAACACGAGACTAGACATATATGTTGTGAACAGTAATACACCATCAAACAGAGCTTATTTGCACGCCAAGCTGCAACCGAAATAGCAGCTCCACTGCATGGCGGAGGCTCACTGTTGGTGAACTCCACCGCTGGCTCGGATAGAGACCTGCCCCCGGCGCCGTCTGGCTCCGGGATGAGACCTGCCCCAGGCGCCTCTGGCTCGATAGAGACCTGCCCCGGCGCCTCGGCTTCGGATAGAAGACCTGCCCCGGCGCCTCTGGCTCGGATAGAGACCTGCCTCCGGCGCCTCTGGCCGGATAGAGACCTGCCCCCGGCGCCTCTGGCCTCGGATAGAGACCTGCCCGGGCCTTGGCCGGATAGAGACCTCCCCGGCGCCTCTGGCTTCGACTTAGATACCTACCCCGGGCGCAGCTGGCTCGGATAGAGACCTGCCCGGCGCCCTCGGCTGCGGATAGAGACCTGCCCCCGGCGCCTCTGGCTCGGATAGAGACCTGCCCCGCGCCTCTGGGCTCGATAGAGAAACCTGCGCCCCGCGCCTCTGGCTCGGATAGAGACCTGCCTCGCGCCTCTGGCTCGACAGATACCTACCCGGCGCAGCCTGGCTCGGCTAGAGACCTGCCCCCGGCGCCTCTGGCTCGGATAGAGACCTTGCCCCCGGCGCTCTGGCTCGATAAGACTGCCGCGGGCGCAGCTGGCTCAACCAAGACCTGTCCCGGCGCAGCTGGCTCAACCAGAGACCTGTCCCCGGGCGCAGCTGGCTCGGCTAGAGACCTGTCCGCGGGCGCAGCTGGCTCAACCAGAGACCTGTCCCGGGCGCAGTTGACTCGGCTACAGACCTGTCCCAGGCGCAGCTGGCTCGGCTAGAGACCTGCCCCGGGCGCAGCTGAGCAGCTGCCGCCGCTGTCTCGGTCGGCTGCCGCCGCGCCGTATTGCCGGTCTCACTGGGGTGTGAACGCGCCGGTTATCAGAAGAGCGAGGTCAGTACCAGGATGATGGAGAGATCGACCAAGAAAGGGAAGGGAGCAGCACGCTCTGCTGGTGGAGGGATCGATTAAGAAAGGTAAGGAAGAAAAATAGCTCTCTGCTGATGGAGGGATCGATTAGGAAAGGTAAGGAAGCAAAACGCTCTGCTGATGGAGGGATCGAATAGGAAAGGTAGGGGAGCAGGAGGCTCTACTGATGGAGGGATCGATTAGGAAAGGTAGGGGAGCAGCAGGCTCTACTGATGGAGGGATCGATTAGAAAAGGTAAGGGAGCTGTACGCTCTGCTGATGGAGGGATCGATTAGAAAAGGTAGGGGAGCAGCACGCTCTGCTGATGGAGGGATCGAATAGGAAAGGTAGGGGAGCAGCAGGCTCTACTGATGGAGGGATCGATTAGGAAAGGTAGGGGAGCTGAACGCTTTGATAATGGAGGGATCGATCAGGAAACAGAAGAGAGCAGCACACTTTGCTGATGGAGGGATCGAATAGGAAAGGTAGGGGAAGCAATACGGCATTGCTGATGGAGGGATCGATTAGGAAAGGTTAAGGGAGCACGGCTCTACTCGGCTGACGGATGGACTAAACAAAATATCTGGCGCGCCACTGGTTTGTGGACTGTGTCATGACTGAAACGTTGCCATTCTTTAAAATGTACACGTCTGAATAAAATGCAATGAATCACGTTTGGTTCATATCTGAGCGACTTATGTTGAGCCGAGGCCGATTCGGAGTAAATTTTGGGACTTTGAGTGTCAATGATTACATCTGGCCAAGCTATAATAAATTCTTGAAAATATGATTGCAGGGATATGATGTTTAATGTTTATTAACCCGCATTGGCTGGGTCTCAGGCGAACGTCATTGGCTGGGAAGCGAGAGTTTTTTCCCCCTTCGTTACCTTCCGAACCAATAACCGCAGTGAGCCGAGCAGGGTGGCAATCTAAAGCTTTAAAAGAGACGCATTTCAAACATACGCGACATTATCAAAAATAGGGTCCTATATCAGGTCACGATAAGGACAGGTCAAAGGTCAAAATTAGTATATTTGAGTTTTGGGCCATACTTTCCATGCAAAACCTTAGACTGAGACTATTATCATACAAAGTGATCTGAAAAGTATAATGCATCTTCAGCATAAGCACAAGTGAAATAAAAGGCAAAGGTTAAGGGCAATATTAGGTCACATAAGGTAACTATTGGCAAGAGGTCTACGAAAGTTATGCGACACACGTTTTAGGGCAATTTCAAACGTATAATTTGATAGTAGCAGCCATTTTCACATCCTGGCATCATTTGAGGTCAAGGTCAGGTCAATAAGGTCTAAAATTGTATATATATATATATATATACATAATATATATATACTATAATATATACATATATATATATATATATATATATATATAATATATATATATAGTATATAGGATATATTATAATATATTATGAAAAGAAATGCTCACCCACCAGTTTGTTTAGGAAATATACTACTGACATTTATTTTCTTTATCTGGTCATTACAATCCAAAATGTTATTCCAAAATATGTCGTCATGAGTTACTCATACTTAGAGAGCCATAAGTCAGTCAATAAAGGATATTGCTTTGAAATTTTGATTTGAGGACATTTTTTTGTGGTCAAAACCACCATTAAAAAACGGAATGGTAATATTGATTCACTATAATTTACAATTTTTGTGTTTTTAATTGCATTTTGCTCAAAAATGGCTCTTGTACAGCTTGTTCAAGGTCAGCTGAATATTGCGTCAAACTCGCGTGTGGTAACGTTACTAAATTTGATATGTCTCGATATTTTTCAATAAAATTGCTTCATGCTTGCACAGAAAACGTATTATTGATGTGAGCAAATTTACTCGAAGTTTCATATCGATAGCGCTGCTCCTTTTTGAGCTATTGCGAAAATAAATCCGGGGTTGTTTTTTGCCTCCAATCCCAGCCAAGCAATGACGGGTAAAGATAATTTATATGGCATGACAATTTTTAATGTTAAGCAGCGAGTGCCAAAAACTACATGAATGTCATTCGGTCATACCATACCGAATGCCAAAAACTACATGATGATGATGTCGTTTGGATATACCAGCCGGTTAAACATAGGAGATTTAACATCTCAATGGTGTGCGTCACTGGCACCATCACGACGATATTATGCTTTGATAGCCAATCATCTATGCAAAAATAAGTGCAAGGTTTGGCGAGTAGAGCATAGCAGACCAATGCAAAGCACAGACGAGCCGCGAGACACGAGCGATCTAGATTATCGTTATACTATATATGACTTCTGTGCAGTCGCTTGTTAAGTCTGTGTTGTGTTGTGGGCCTGATGACCGTCGTGGCGTTCTCATTCCCTCTGTCAGTGTGTGCCGGGCACTGGCCCGCCACCCGGCCGGTGTTTGGATAGGACACATGGTGGAGGGGCGGAGTCGCTGGACAAAGGTTTGGCATTGTTGTTGTTGTTGCTGTGAATTCCCTCCAGACTGGTGATCGGTCGTAGCCTGTCGGCTCTGGAGGGACCTGGCAGCGGCCCCCAGGGCCACCACCACCTCGCTGCTTCGTACCTCCTCCTGTAGCCTTTTTCATAAAGTTGTATACCAAGTTGTTTTTCACACCAGTTTTATGTGTAGTTTGTAAGTGTAGCAGGCACATATATGTTATGTGTAGTTATATTAACATATTATAATATTATAGAAGCATATTATATGTATGGATATTTTAATTTGCAGTTCTACTTACGCGGCGTGTGAATTTTTAATGGAACGTCTTAAATGTGTAAATTGTACAATCGGAATCTACAACCTACACATACAACCGGCGTGTAAATATCTTTATGAAAAAGGCATAGGTAGGGTTTTATTGGTCCCAGTGGACCTCAGCCTCGCACCCATCAGGGCCGGGCAGTCAGTCAAAGTAGGTTTTATTGTCCCAGTGGACCCATCCCAGCACCCATCAGGGTCGGGCAGTCAGTGGGACGTGTGCGGCGTGTTCGGCCGCTTCTCTGCAGTGGGGCACAGGTCCTCGCCAGTTGAACGTCCTCGCAATCGGCGCAAGCGTCCCGTCGGGCCTCGGCCGATGTGGTGCAGGTACTGAGGGAGCCCGACAGTGGCCCGCCCACAGCTGGTGACGTCCACAGCTACATAGCGGCCTCCCCGTCACGGGAAGGGAGGGGGGGGGGTGGTAGCTTGTCTCTCTCTCTCTCTCTCTCTTCTCTCTCTCTCTCTCCTCTCTCTCTCCTCTCTCTCTCTCTCTCTCCTCTCTCTCTCTCTCTCTCTCTCTCCTCTCTCTCTCTCTCTCTCTCTCTCTCTCTCCTCTCTCTCTCTCTCTCTCCTCTCTCTCTCTGCTCTCTCTCTCTTCTTCATCTCTCTCTCTCTTCTCTCTCTCTCTCTCTCTCTCTCTCTCTCTCTCCCTCTCTCTCTCATCTTCTCTCTCTCTCTCTTCTCCCTCTCTCTCTCTCTCTCTCTCTTCTCTCTCCTCTCTCTCTCTCCTCTCTCTCTCCTTCCCTCCTTTCTTTTTCCTCCCCCGCCTCACTCCTGCCCCTCCTCCCCCCTCCCCTCCGCTCATCCTCCCCCCACCCTCGATCTCTCGCCCCCCCTTCCCCCCCATCCCTTCCCCTCCCACCCGCCCCCCCCCCTCTTTCCCCTTCTCGTCCGTCCCCTCCTCCCTCGTCTCCCCCTTCCTCCGCTCATTCTCTGTCCTTTTTTCCGTCTTTTACCTCCTCTTAGTATTCCTCTTTCCTCTTCTCCTCTCTCCCTTTCCGTCCCTCCTTTCCATTCGTCCTCTCCCTCTCCTCCATCCATTCTTCCTCATTCCACTCCTTTCTGTCTCTCTTTCTCTCACCCTTCTCTGTCAATACCTTCTCCATCTGCTCGTCCTCTCTATTGTTCACCCTCTCTCTCTCGCCTTCCCCTTCCTCTCTCCTCCCATCTCTTCCTCTCTCTCTCCTTCCTCCTCCTCTCTTCCTCCCATCTCCTCTCTCTCATCTCTTCTCTCTCCTCTCTCTCTCTCTCTCTCTCTCTCTCTCTTCTCTCTCTCTCTCTCTCTCTCTCTTCTCTCTCTCTCTCCCTCTTCTCTCTCTCTCTCTCTTCTCTCTCTCTCTCTCTCTCTCTCCTCTCTCTCTCTCTCTTCTCTCTTCTCTCTCTCTCCTCCTCTCTCTCTCCTCCTCTCTCTCTTCCTCTCTCTCCTCTCTTTCTCTTTTCTCTCTCTCCTCCCTCTCTTCCTCACCCCCTCCCCCCCCTCTCTCCCTCCTCTCTCTCTTCTCTCTCTTCCTTCTCTGCTCTCTCATCTCTCCTCTCTCTCCTGCTCATTTCTCTCCTCTCTCCTCATCCTCCTCTCCTCTCTCTCATCTCTCTCTCTCTCCTCTCTCCCTTCTCTCTCTCGTCTCCTCTTCCTCCTCCCCTCCCCCCTCCCCTCCCTCTCTCCTCCTCCTCCTCTCTCTCCTCCCTCTCATCTCCTCGTCATCTCGTCTCTTTCCACTTCCTCTCTCCGTTCCCTCTCCGTCTCCTCCTCTCTCTTCTCTCTCTCTCTCTCTCTCTCTTTTCTCTCTCTCTTCGTTCTCTCCTCTGTCTCTCTTCTCTCTCTCCAGCCTCCCTCTCACTTCTTTCCTCTCATCTCTCTCTCTCTCACATGTGGGCTGCCCGTGGCACCGAAGCTGTTGACGTAGAGCTCCACATGGACTGCGGTTGGCACGTCGGCTGGGGATAACAGAGAGACAGCAAGTCAATGTCAACTCAACGCTGGACGTCACTGGCTGGGGACAACATAGAGACAGGTCAGTCCCTACTAGCACGTCAAGTTGTCACAACGTCATGACAACGCTGACAACGTCATGACAACGTTTCAACGACGTATTACTCGGGAAAACGTGTCACGAACGTTCGTGAAAGTAAATGATGTGCTTCTAGTGGGTGTCCGCTCACAGCGGGCTCACCGTCATCCACCGTCAGAGTGACGGCGGGAGACGGCAATAGTCGCCTCCAACCTGCGGAGGCGGCAGCACGGACATCACTCATCTCCACCGTCAGAGTGACGGCGGGAGGCCAATCTGTCGATCACCTCGGAGGCGGCAGCAGCGGGACATTACCGTCATCCCACCGGTCAGAGTGACGGCGGAGACGGCACCCATATGTCGCCACCTGCGGAGGCCGGAAGCAGCGGGACAATCACCGTCAATCCCACAGTTCAGAAGTGACGGCGGGAGATCGGCAATATGTCGCCACCTGCGGAGCGGCAGCAGCGGGACATCACCGTCCATCCCACCGTCAGGTGACGGCGGGAAGGCGCAATATGTCGCCACATGCGGAGGCGGAGCAGCGGGCATTACCGTCATCCCACCGTCAGAGTGACGGCGGGAGGCCAATATGTCGCCACCTGCGGAGGCGGCAGCAGCGGGACATTAACCGTCATCCCACCGTCAGAGTGACGGCGGGAGGCGGCAATATGTCGCCACCTGCGGAGGCGGCAGCAGCATGACGAGGGCGTCAGGTGAGCGTTCGTTGGCGACGGTCCAGATTGTCCATTACCCCGGTCCGTCAGCCTTATCTGGCTGGCGTTAGTGTGCCGCCGCCTGCCGCCGCTGTCCGCTGTCCGCTGTCCGCTGAAGACTGCAGAGTGCAGAGGCTTTGATCGGCTGCGCTGCAGCCGCCTGGGATGCAGGGGTTGCGTGCAGTGGAGATCGGAGTACGGTGGCTTGCCGCCTTGATCGGAGTGCGGTGGCTTGCCTTGATCCCGCGGTTCCATCACCAAAGGCATCAGGTCCGGGCCACAGATACAATTTCCTATGAAAGTCCGGCACATCAAATGAATGACAGCTGTTTTAGAGTAAATATTTGGATTTGTAGCCGGCTTCAATTTTAAAGACGCCAATTTTGCCTGGTTGGTTCCCTTTGTTGCCCAGAAAACATCAAGTTGACTGTTCAAATGTTTTTTATCCTCCAATTTTGAACTGATGGACAATGAATTTGTAGAATTTACCTAAACAAAGAACGTTTGCGTTTAAACATTTCATAGTGAACATTTCAAAGTTTTAAAAAGGCGCCCAGTATCTCATTACGCTGTTCCTGCATGTATTTGTGCCGGACCATAGACTGCAGTGTGCCATGGTTTCCATAGACTTCAGGTGCTCAGTTGCCAGTCAGAGCTGAGCAAAGGCATCCGCGTGACACAGGCTGCAGGGGAGGTGGATCAGATGGTGACATCCGCGTGACACAG
>VOPJ01001249.1:0-14514 GCA_014673585.1 Semibalanus balanoides
CACTATGCCATTTTTAATTTGCGAAATTTTGCTTAATCACATATGAGTACGGCCCGCCCTAGTGATGCACAATAGAAGATCTGAATAGAGGATCGGAATAGTTCTTGATGAGATAACAACTCCGCACTAAATATGTTATATCTTCACTTCTTCATTTGGGTTTTAAATGACCAAATCTTACCCAGTGTTATCCCCAAGCCAGGCTAAGGTGCTGCTGAGGCAGTAACTGGGAGCGCAATAGAAAACTTGTCACTTATGCTAGGTTTGAGCAACACAAAGGTATGCATCTACATTCTACAATGACGATGTGAATACGTGAATTTACTCGCCGTAATGCTAATGAAACGGCAGATGGAACAGTTTCAAAACTATTATACTTTGTAAACTAAGTGCACGAGCATGGAATACAATATTGCTCCCAAACATGCCCTCCTATATCTCCGCATACAACACACGTATGCGGAGATGAAATACGCAACTCCTTCCAGAAAACGGTATGCAACAACGCTGATGACCTCTGATGACCTCATAACATCCCTCGGCATCCCACTGTGCCAGACGACATCCCCCTCCCCCTCCCATCCTGCCCCCCCCCCCCCCCGTCACCAGGGACACGCAGCAGACACGGCGGCGCGTGCCTGGGGGACGGTACTTGGCACGGTACCAGGGCGGCCAACGCACGGCGGCGCCCCGCTCCCTCCGCATCTCTCCTCGCCTGCCGCTGCTGTCCCCTGCAGCAGCGTCAGCCGCTGACGCTGCTGCTGCTCACCCTGCTGACGCTGCTCAGCAGACACAGCCTCAGCAGCGAACGTCACGAAAAGTGTGTGCGTGTGCGTGAGTGGGGGAGCAGTGAAACCTTGATCTCATCTTGAAAGACTGAGTAACTGTACTATTGGTTATCACCAAACAAAAAATAAAAAATACAAAAAAAATGAACGAAAAATGAAGAGACGAAGCCCCTCCCCCCACCCCACCCCCTGTCCCTACGCTTATGTGTCCCAGTCTCTCCCCCTGTTCCTACACCTGAGTCCCAGTCTCCAACCCCACCCCCCACCCCCAACTCCACCCCCTGTCCTTAGTCATGTGTCCTAGTCGCCGCCCCCTGCCGCCGCCGTCGCCGCCGCCGCCGCCGCCGCCGCCGCCACTGCAGTCCAGCTGGCGTAATGAGAGCTGCTGGCGCCGCCACGCCGCCGCGCCGGAAGGAGATAATGACGGCCACAGGCGGGGCTGACGGAGCAGCCTCGGCGCGCACCCGACACGAGCCAGGCACACCGTTATATAGAGTCCAGAGCGCACAGCCGACACGCGCCCGGCGCGGAGTACTGCGCCACTCGAGAGATGCCGGGGATCGGCACTCGAGAGATGCCGGGGATCGGCACTCGAGAGATGCCGGGTGATCGGCCACTCGAGATGGTTTGCCGGCGGATGGCACTCGACAGATGCCGGGATCGGCCACTCGAGAGATTGCGGGGATCGGCACTCGATGAGATGCCGGGTTTCGGGATCGGCACTCGAGAGGTGCCGGTGATCGGGCACTCGAAGAGATGCCGGGGATCGGCACTCGAGAGATGCGGGGATCCGGCACCGAGAGATGGCGGGGACAGGTGGGAGTCAGGAAGTCACCGACGGATTCAGAACGGCACAATGGTTTTGACGGGGTGAATCCCAGAGTATGGCAACATTCCAAACAGTTATTTGACTGGACTTAAGTATGGATTAAGAACTTGTTAAAATTGCTTATTGGTATAATAATTGTTTTAAGTTACCTACAAATACGGAAATGTGCCAATTCTCGGCTGATTTCAGTCGGTTTAAGAAGCAATAATGTAGGTCAGAACCTAATGTTCACAATGAAGTATAACTAAAGCATTGAAAGCACAAGTACTTTCAATGTTAAAAACACAAATTCGACCAGTCTAATGCTTCTAAAACAATAATTTCCTCGTCAGGTTTTAGTGAGCATCTGGCGCTTGGCAGCAGTGGCGTATCCAGAGAGGGGAGAGGGAGTAATGTCCCCTTTCAGTCCTCGCCCCTCTCCACTTAAGCCTCGAGGGGGCCCAATGAACCTGAGAGGGTTCTCCATAGGCGATCGAAGTGACTCAAGACGAAATTTCCACTCCGCTTTCAAACAAAGTGCAAGCAAAGTGCAAGTAAAGTAGCAGTAAAACAACAAAACGTAAGGTCCTGAGAGCTCCTCTGCTGGCATTCGAAGGCACTCTGGCCACCTGAGGAGGCATTCTGGCCGCCTGAGGGGGCACCTGATATTGCAAATACCTACATATAGCCAAAATTTTGCCAATAAAAAAATGCTGAAAGGGGACACCCTCAAAACATAGTGGACCAAATCCGTCGAGTTTTCGTATTTGTGTATAGGTAGGGGCACCACTGCAATTGATACCCCCTCCTTGAAGATGTTCTGGATCCGCCACTGCTTGGCAGCATTCATACCCATGTGGGACGGGAAGCTGAAGAGATGTTGCTGGAGGCGCGAGACTCGCATGTCTTTAACCCTATTACTGTCGGGGGGGGGCGGGCGAATCGGCCGTCCCTTGAGGTTTTTCGCATACGGGTCATTCAGTACTCAACTCAGAATCTCCAAACTTGCTGGCTTTCCTAACATTTTATTTGCGCATCGAATGGGCCTGTACTTTTTTTCCAAATTCAATTATTAGGAGGGGGTCCAGGACAGTTTTGAGGGTGGGCGTGTTCGGTCCGTTTTGGACACAAAATCTATTTGCATGGTTCAGCACTCATGGAGAGTTGGAAGTTGAAGAGAAGTCGTTTAGCAAAAAAGATATCCGGTAGAGAATTATTGGTCTTTCAGATGGGCTTTCTCCAAAAATTTCAAAATTTTGAATTTTTGCCAATCCAATTTTTTGAAGAGAAAAACTTTATTTTTTTCACCAAAATGATGCAAGTTTTTTATTTTCAGAACGTTTCAAATAAAACCGGAATATTGTGAGAGACAACATGCCAAATAATATGTGTTTAAAGTTTTCAGGAGTGATATCTAAATATTTGAATGACCTTTGATGTCAGGTCAATGCTAACCTTCCAATATAAATATATTCGTGGAAAAATGAAAAAACGAGCGGTTAATACATTGCATCAATCAGATTTATTTCAGTAATCATGTCATTTTAGGCCCTTCTTGATTGAAAAGGAGTGATTTTTTTAGTCAGTGACCTTTTTAAAAAATGTCATTCAAGGTCACCAACACCTTTTTATCAATAACTCGTGACAAAAATCATAGAGACTTCACAATGATCTCAAATGTTTGTCTCGTCAAGACGCGTTTTTTTATATGCATTTTGACGACTTACGTCCACCTTGACCTTGACCTTACCCGGGGTCAAATTTTTCGATTTGACAAAGTTGAATATGATTCGAACCGCAAATGACGAGGGAAACGCACGATAGGTACCAAAATAAGTGCTGGTATATACTTTAGATAAAAAGTTCATTAATGAACAAAACATTGCTGAAAAACAGTTTTTTAAACATTTTTGACCTCTACAGTCCAAAACATTGACTAGGTTATTTCTGATGCCTTACAGGTAAGACAATTAAAACCAATTAACAGTATTTTGGGATTCCTCCTTAGCTGCCAAGTTTCCGATCGATAATGCAGTTTCCTGAAATATCATGTTTTGACAAAAATATTTTTTGGATGACGTTATTTTGACCTTGAAGATAATGACCAGTCACTAAAATTTGACAAAATTAGAGTTTCATTGTCGACCTTAGTCACACACCAAGTTTCATTGTTTTCTGCTCTTATGGCACGGAGATCTTGAATGGGGGGCGAATAAGCCCCCCCCCGACAGATTCGTTATATAACTTTCATCCCTCCGAATTAGGGGTTAACAGCGTCTCAGCGTCTCGACGGCACTCCTACATTCCGACATGTTCCTTCACAGGGCACACTCCACACAGTACACAGGACACACAGGACACGCACCTACACAGAACATACACGGCCTGGAAAACGGCCGGTGAAAACACCATCCCTGGGACTGGGGCGGCGGGCGCCGAAAACGGCTGTCAAGAATTTCCCAGGAGGTCACCAAAGGGAGGGGGGGGGTCTTCGGTGGTAAATATCCGTGCGTCAATATCGTGGAAACGCATGCGGTTAGGTAAATATCGGGCCAAGTATATCCTATTAACGTTCATTTTGCGAATATTGGACAGGACATCGGACAGGCAGGTTTATTGGACGAGAGAAATAACATTACATATTATACATTGACATATATACATACGAGACGAATGACATACCACATGACTTGAAGGCTTCTCCGATTGTCTGTCAGAGATTACCATTTAACGTCTTAAGATATTTGCCGCAGTATGAATGCTTACTGCTGCTTCATCGAAAACATCAACGAATTAAATGCCACATTCCTTAGATCATTCCGAATCGGAGTCCGAACACTTTTCGGAGCGTTCTTTCGGATATTCCGCGGCATTTTTTGCCTCGAATGCGTCAGCAGCACGTATTCGCTATGGTTACTATGGTTACGGCGCCGCTATGTTGGCTTGGGTCGCTGTTTGCATTCCCCTCGTTCCGGCGGGAATAACCGAAACACTCCGGCAAGTCCCGGTGGGGAATTTCTCAAGAACGGCCTACGTATGACGTAATTCCCATCGGGGTTTCGATAGGAAATGTTTTAAAGAAAGCAACATAAAGGTTGATAATACTGGTCTGAATGACTACGACTTCAATAATAAACTATTAAATTCATTTTCTGAACAATAGTATAAACATATAATATGTAAATGCTTCACTGTACCTATGACTAACGCTTCAAACATAACTATAAACTACTGAATGCATAATATCTACACCACGTCCGTGTTGCAAAACAATCAAATTCGTCCTTGCATTCCCTGTTACCAAGCACGAGGACAAACTCAGAGTTAGTCATGCATATCAATATCGCGCCTCGTATTGTGTCGCACTGTGTCGTAGGTTCGCAATTCGCATTCAAGCAATCAAATCAAAGCGATCGGAGCGTTACATTCCAGCGAAATAATCCGGAACTTTAACGAACAAAACGCGGCTCAATGGCGGGTCATGTGTAAAATTAGGTCAGGTTCAGTAACATTCAAACGAAACTTGCTCACCACAATGCCGACAGATAAAAACGCGGCCAGGGCCAGGACCGCGTGGATGTTTGTGACAATCTCAGAGGGTTTTGGTTTCTGGTAACACGCAGTATGTTCCTGGGGAGACCACCCGTCGCCCCTGCCAAACTCGCATTACGGAGGGCATCTAGCTCACTCATCTTTGAACCCCAGACTCAACTGGCGACCTGTCTTCGCCATGAGTGGAATTTCCCATTCAATGGGTTAGGCCTTTCCCTCATCAACTTCGCGTCTATCCCACAAACTTCAGTCAGATTTGCATTGCAAGTATCACTATGCCGAAAATTAGATTTTCTATAGCTGTAGGTCAGCCAGTGAGTCATTTTCCACAAAACTCACTGAATACGGCCTAACCGTCTCTGTTCTCACCTGGTACGGATTCATGACTCCCGGCATCAGCTGATAGAGCTGACTCAGCTGCCCCGCCCCGGGGTCAAACGACGGCACCTCCTGGCCGGCCATCTCGTACATCGCCTCGGGGCCTGACCCGGTCACCGACTCTGACGTCACCGACTCTGACGTCACGTGCGCTGTCACCGACACCCTCGGTCACTCGCTACCGTCGAAAGTCACTCGCTACCGTCAACACGGCCGACGGGAGACACTGGACACCCCCTGAGGGACGCTCGGGGACACCCGGAGAGCAACACTCGGGGCAAACACTCCTCGCTCTCGAAGCTTGCAGACTGCAGAGCCACCGTCAGAGACTAGACTCGTGCCTCAGAAGAGACTAGACTCGTGCCTCAGAAGAGACTAGACTCCTGCCTCCTCAGAAGAGACTAGAACCAGCCTCAGAAGACGCCAAGCAGCTCCTCTCCACCTCACACACTAACTCCGTCGAGCCGAGCGCGTGCCAGACCGCGACACAGCGCCTCCTCGCAGCACCGCAGCTCCTCACACACACGAGCCGCTGGCGGACAACGCGGACGGCACTCCTGTCCTGTCCTGCACTCGGCGTCTGTCTGCGTGTCGACGCAGCTGTGCAGGCGACAGCAGGGGTGAGACCGGCGTCGACGGCGGCGACAGCGACGGGACAGACCGGCGGCGGCGGCGGCGGCAGCAGCAGGGGGACGGCGGGCGTCGACGGCGGCGGCAGCGACGGGACAGACACGGCGACGGCTGGTCGCTGCAGCGCCGACGCTCGGGCGGAGGAGGAGGCGACGGCCGGCCCCTGGCAGCCGGCGGCGGCGGCGCAGGGGCGGCGCCAGGCTCCCCGCTCCGGCACGACGTGACGTCACGGTGTGTGTGACGTCACCGACGGCGTCATGGTTCGTCGGCGCAGTGCTGAGTCAACGAGGAATGTGATCGCGAGGAGTTCGTGTTGGGTGTTGAGGATGGTGACGGTGCGGCTGCCCCCTGTTCCGGCGTTGCTGGACGCGCCCCTGTGGCCAGATGACGCCGGCGGCGGGAGGCGCGCCCCAATACTGGGACCGGGTGCGGCATCGACCCGCCGCCGGGCGCCGGTGGGCCACCCTCCCCTGCCCCGGTCCGACGCCCCGCCCCGGGCCTCCCTGCCCCGGTCCGACGCTGGGCTAGCGGCAGGGCTGCCCGACAGACTCCGTCGCAGACTCGGCACTGCGCAGACCTGGTTTGCATCACACGTATTTGTGTGCGTTTTAAAGTATCGACTGGGGAGTCATGTCATGCGCAATAACGTGTGTGTGAGGTGGATGCTGTACTGTGCGAGCAAAATACACGTGTCTCTAAAAATCACAATCGCAGGAGGATCCAATCACAGCACTTTTAGATCTAAGGCCGCTTCGCTGACGGTACTCGAGTCGCCCTTCTCCAACAGTCACCATTCTCCAAAGGCAATTTTCTGCCTCGAAGACACGGACTGCGAAAACATCATTAAGACTGACTGATATCTTATCCGACAGTCGATGAACCACCCATTGACGTAAATTATATTTTCCCATAATAATTTAGAACTTCCATTTCTGATAAATGTGGCCAGCAAGGGCGGCGCCACCTTCCGAAAGTAGAGGGGGGGGGGACGGAGGCATTTTGAAGTCGATTCTTGCCATGCATCGTCCATAGGCGTTATGTTAAAATCCGGAAATGATGGGGAAACGCGTCCCCTCCGTCCCCTTTAGCTTAGCGCCGCCCTTGGTGGCCAGCAGAGCGCGAGTTGCTGGAGCCCGTTGAGTTCGTTTTCGAGAGAATTACCAACAGAGTGTGAGTTTAATGTAGCTGGCTGTGATCAAAGCAAGTGGGTGTTTCTGTCAGAAGCACTGGTGGTCTTAATAGAAGGACCGGAAGTCAAAACACGAGATGGCCGGAGTGAGAATCACGAGTCGGCCCGAGTCGGAATCAAGAGTCGGCCCGAGTCGGAATCAAGAGTCGGCCCGAGTTGGAATCAAGAGTCGGCCCGAGTCGGAATCCCGAGTCGGAATCAAGAGTCGGCCCGAGTCGGAATCAAGAGTCGGCCCGAGTCGGAATCGGAGTTCACACCGGAGTCAATTTTGGAGTCGGTAGGAGTCGGAATCAGAGTCGGCCGAAGTCAGATTCGGAATCGAGGCCCGGACAAGAGTCGAAGTGCGTAAAAATCCTTTGAAGGTGGACTCGATAGCCTTGGTCCAGGAATACGTATTTGGGATCGGAGTCAAAGTTGACAAATAACCTGAAGTCGGGGTAGGTTTCTTCACCCGATACCTACTCGGTGTACGAGTTGAAGAAAATGGAAACAACCCACTACAATCGTTACAATAGAAGTACAACACAATAGAAGAACAGAAAGCACATGTCTGCACTTCTATTTCTACGAGCTAATAAATAAATTCGCTCAGCTTAACCGTCCGTAAAAAATAACTAGCATGCCCGACTACCTAGTCCACACTTTAAAACGCGCACAACTAGGTGCGGTGAAACCCAGGAGTCCGGAGTCGGAGCTGGTCAGTCGGTGATTTCGGATGGAGTCGGAGTCGGCAAAATTGTGCCGGATTCACAAATCAAAATTGTGAATCAAAACAAAAAACAAAAAGTTAAAAACAAAAACAAAAACACAAAACACAAAACACAAAACAAAAAGAATCAAAATTGTGATTCCGGCTGTCGGTCATGGACAGCCGTATTTTTTGTTTGCTTCGATTCCCTTATCTATGATCCAAATATTGTAAATCATGAGGATAAGAGTCGAACCACCAACGGCTGGCTGACGGAATATAATCTAGCGTGTGTCGTCAGATGCAGATCCAAAATGTCACTCCAAGTTATTTAATGAACGATCATGATAAATATATTTATGTTTGTGAAGAAAAAATCGGGCTTACAGTGACCTTTCGGTTGCTCAGACGAGTTAAACGTCGTCGAATGCATCAACTATTGCATTGAATTATTTTATAAGAGTTAGAGAAAGTTTAGTAACTTGTTCATTGTTAAGAGGTTGTTCCAAATGATATGTGCTAATAATATATTATTTTATACAAAAGAAGTGAAATTATTTTAACGCGTTTCGATTAAAAAATCAAATCAGAAAAACATGTTTAATTTGTTAATAAAAACGTCTAAATGATTTTACTTTTAAACAAAACAAATATATATTAGCACGAATGATCATGGAAAAACCTCTTCACATTGAGTTATTACTGAATATTCATCCATATGGTAGGATTGTCACAAACATAGACGTTGCTACGGGGGGCAAGCAGGGAAACTTGCCCCCCCCCCCCGAGATCGATACAGATGCGAGGAAGTGCTAGGGTCGAACAAATGAAGCAGTTTGATGAAGTCGACATTTCTCCCCGACACCAAGTAAGATATTTTGGACAAATA
Organism: Semibalanus balanoides; assembly: GCA_014673585.1. Classification (NCBI taxonomy): domain Eukaryota; kingdom Metazoa; phylum Arthropoda; class Thecostraca; order Balanomorpha; family Balanidae; genus Semibalanus; species Semibalanus balanoides. Next base: position 8,923 of record VOPJ01001249.1, read on the forward strand.
GATTTAAATATGTTCCTAGTGAGTAACCGTTTGTTTTCTTATAGTGTCACCATACAATTGCGCCACCCAACCTTAAATATCCCGGCGACGTCGGTGGTCACTAACCTTATATGGGAAGGGTCCAGAATGCCAAAATATACAGTTATGGCCGACAGCCTATGCTATAGTTCTTAATCAATTAGCCTAACCTATTCCTGGAGGGATGAAAAGTATACGACATCTGTCGGGGGGGGGGCTCATTCGGCCCCCCCTTCAGAGCTCGGCTGCCATAAAGAGCTACGAACATGAAACTAGTATGTAGTTAGCGGTCAAACAGATGAACTCTATTTTGTGAAACTTAGTGGTGACCTTTGGGTTACTATCTTCAGGTCAGAATGCAGTCATCAAAATAAATTTGTCTAAACATTGATATTTTCAGGAAACATTGCCATTATCTCGGAACATATGGCAGTTAGGAGGAATCAAAAAGCACTGGAGAGCAGTTTTAATTGTCTTTCGCATATATCTCATCAGAAATGACTAGGTCAACGGTTAGGCTTGTAGAGGTCATAAATGTTTAAAAACCTTTTTTAGACAAAAGTTTCGTCGTTAATAACTTTTTATCTATGACATATAGAGCACTTTTTTGATACCATTTGTGTTCTTCCGTCATTGCGGTTGATTCATACCAATTTATCAATCGAAAATTTGACCCGGGTCAATGTCAAGGTCAAGGTTCAGTGAGTTAAGTAGGTCAAACTGCCTACATATCAAAAGATGCTATTGACAAAGCAAGTTTTGGACCATTTTACGAGTCTCTATATTGTCGTGTCACGGAGTTATTGATAAAAAAGGTGTTGTGACCTTGAATGACCTTTCAAAGGTCACTCACTAAAAACTTTGTATCCTCTTTATCAAGAAGGGCTTGAGATGACATGATACTGAATAATTGTTTTGATGTTTTGTATTGCTTAAACATTGTTTTCATTTTCACCATATATTTATGTTCGAGGTTAGATATTGACTGACTCAGGTCATCAAATATTTAGGATATCGCCCGAACTTTCAAACTGATTATTTGGCATGTTTTCTCTTACATATGTTCCGGTTTTTCAAACCTCTGAAAACAAAAAAACTTGTATCATTTTGTAAAACAAAAAGTTTTTCAAAAATTTGGGATTTCAAATGAAAAATTTTGGAATTTCGAGATAGCATCTGAAAGACAATCAATTCGCTATCGGATGTGTGTTTTGGGCTAACAAGTCCTCAATATACACTCTCCACGAGTGCCTAACCATGCAAGATTTTATGTCAAAACCGTACGAACACGGCCCCCTAAACGGTTGGACCGTACTAATGGGGTTTAATTAGAAAAATTACACCATTCGAATGCGCAAATTGAAATGTTAGGAAAATTCAGCCAAGTATTGAAGTTATGGGTTGAGGTTATGGTATGAACTGTACGCGAAAACCTCAAGGGGGGACGATATCGCCCCCCCCCCCCAGTAAATAGGTTAAGAACATTATCCTGTGAGTGGTTACTGCTTGTGCCTGTTGATAATAGCTTCAGCTAATTAGAGGTCTAGGTCGAGGTCGATTTCGGAGTCGGAGTTGGAATCGAGTCGGAGTTATCTGAAAATCGATCGACTCCGCAGCCCTGATAAAAAACACATATCGAGATATAAACCACGTTTGGTTTGATTGTCCAATCTTTGAAAGAGTTAACTGGAATCCACTTCAGACTGAAAACAACCAACTTCCTTCGCCCATCCAAAAAGCACAATCAAATCCTGACAGCAAACTGGTTGAGTCAACAAAGTTTCACGTTCCCCCCCCCCTTCCACTCAGCTCCTTTATTCAGTTATCGATGCGGCGCCTCCACGGGAGGGGTTGGGGGGTGTTGTCGCCTTACGGCCGATCTGTTGACATACCGACCAGCTGTCATTATGTGTGCCCAGCCAGCACAGATTATCAATCCTGATCCTCACCCAGCATTCATCCCATGACGTAGGTGGCAGTCGGCAACCCCAGCGCTACCCGGCCACAGCCACCGTCGCCGCCGGGGAGGGGCGGGCCGCGCCCTGGTGCCGGGGGCGGATGGATGCTCACAGGTCCATCTCGTCCTATCGCCACGCGCGGTCGGCCAAACATCTCCCCTCGTATATGTAGATGGGGGCGGGTGTGTGCAGAGTGACGCCCTGGGGAGAGCAGGAGGGAGAGTAGAGGGGAGAGCACAGGAGAGAGGGTGAGAGGTGGAGTGATGAGATGACGAAGAGAGCAAATGAGAGGACGGCAGAGCGCAGGAGTAGAGCGCAGAGGAGGGTAATGGAGGTGAGCCGGTAGCTCCGTGGTATGTCCTCGGACTGCCCCGGGTTCGATTCCCGGGGTGCGGTTCCGGGGATAGGCTTCCCGGATCAATCCCTGCTCGAGTGGAAAGGATCACATGGGGGGGTCCAAACCCCAGGCCCCTCATCGCCCCTCCCCGGCACTCTATCTCGGAACATAGTGCAAAGACTGAACCCGATGAAAAAAAAAATAGAAGAACGTAGTGAAGATGACGGAACAGAGGCAGAGTTTTTACTGAAAGTTGATAAAAGGTTTGACCTTTAAGACAGCTTAACACATTTTACTTGAACGACGTGTGTGTTAGTGGTAGTGGCGGATCTACGCGTTGGGCAAAATAGGCCAATTGCCCAAAAAGCGCCCGAAATCGCAAAAAAGGCGCATTGCATGATATAGAAGGAAATATAAGTAACCTTTGCAAAGGAAAGTTAACTTTACATCAGCTACCAAAGCATTAACAAGCGAAATCCGATAAGTTTTCAGAATTGTGTGAGACTTTTGAATTTCCCCTCCCCACTCCCGTTCTGGATCCGCGCTGGTTAGGGGTGCACGTTTGCAAAGTGCACAACAGCGCAAGCCATGACGATTTACATTTGCTTTAAATAATGTATGACAACTTCGCTATCAAAGCCTGCATTAGAAACCCACCTACAGGCCATAATAGGTGCTCTGGATCAACCGGAGGCGACTGAATCCTCCATAATCTTCGAAAGATATATTTGGGAATGTCATTGTGCAGCCATTTGGAAAGCAAGATTCATGACTTCAATATTTTCAAATAGAAAAGTAAAACACGATTTTGGATGGAACGTTTGGAAGCTTCCTTCTAAATTTATTTGGCCGGAATTGAATTCGGCCGTACTAAAAATTTGCACATAGCAATCTAAAATGTATGCATAAATTAAACCAGTCAGGAAGGGAAAGCAACCGCACTACAGATAACCTGGGGTACGCTCGACTCCCAGCCAACAGTAACTTGGCATGTCGGACAATGAGATCATTGGACGATCAGTGCCCAAGTTAATTGTTGGCTGGCTACAGGACAATTTATTAGATAATTTGATCTGCGATAATTATCACAGATAAATATTATGATTTCGCCGCAGCCTGATCTAGGCCTTCGCCGTTGGCCGCAAAAATTGTATTATCTCGGTTAATTTTCCGCTTGCGTGATCAGCAAGATCAGCAGCCGATACCAAGGCAGGGTGCGAGCTGAGTCGTATCGTAACCATACTCAGCGTCAGCACGCACATTCTCTAGGTTTCTCTATTCGATAATATTATCTGGAAAACTGTAACGAAGGCAGCAAATCACGTTGCCGGAACGCACGAAAATTATTTGCAATAATCATAGCAGAGAAACTTACCATGGAAAACATGCAACGGCTGAGCGCATCTCAAAAGAGAATTAAACGGCCCGATCCACCAATCATAATGAGAAGAAAATGTAATTTACATACCCATATTTCGTTGTCCAGCTGAGCCCAATCGTCATTGATGGACTTCTTTAGTTTGTCTTTGTACAACAGGTAATTGCGCCGACGTCGCAGAGCGGCGATTGCCCCCATGTTAAGAAACGGATACAACATTCTCCTCTGTTTACCGCAAATATCACAAACCATTGAAACTCTATAACGCAAACGATGTAAATTACCGAACTTGGACAACTGTTAACTTATAACTACGTCAACAACACAATAATTCACTTCACTGGCACATAAAAAGTAATGCACAGCACGGAGACTGACAGTTGCACATTCGACGACTGTCTTCTGCTTCTCGAACAGCAGCCAATCAGGAGTCAAGGAGAACCCCACCGGCCGCCGGGTTCAGCTCGAGGGGTCAGCTCGCACGTGCAGGCGGCACATCAAAGACGGCGGCTCGGCGCCGTGTGATGTCAAACCTAGCAACAATGGCGGCGCCCATGGACATTGGACAACAAGGCTAGCTGGCTCTTCAAAGCGTTAATTGGGAGGAACACACAGCTGGTACATAAGGCCGAAAAGTTGCAATATCATAAGGCATGATTTTGATTGCACTGTCTTGGCATAACGTGACCAAATTTAGGTCAGTGATCATGTGCAGGGTGTATGTACCTGATAGTCCTGGGCAGTAGCGCAGCCAGGGGAAAGGGGCAATTGCCCCCCTTGCGGGACGCAGGGGACCCACTGAGATTGGCCAAGATACCATTTGCATTAGGTAAATGACTTTCAAAAAGCCACAGAGGAGCCCTCAAACCAGGCGGGGGAGGGGTCACTCTGGTGCATGCCAAGGGCCCTCAGAGACAATAATGGGCTTTCGAAGCTAACCCAGGGGGCCTCTTGGGCATGATTATTCAGGGGCCCATTGAGCAAACTAAGGGGCCAAAAAACTGTCCGGGGACCTCTCAAGCATGTCCAGGGGCCCATTGAGCCCACTTAGGGTCCCACAAACCTGTACAGGTGCCTCTCCAGCATGTCCCAGGGGCCATTAAGCCCACCCAGCCCCCAGCCCCAAAGGGCCTCTCGAGCACGTCCACTGTCCAGGGGCCCATTGAGTCTGTTCAGGGGCCTCTCGAGTCTGCCAAGAAGCCCATTAGTCGGCTGAAAAAGTTGACAAATACAATCGTTAAAAAGGGGCCCTCGCAAAACAGTGGCCGAAATCCGTAGAGTTTTTCATATCCAGGGTTAGGTATATGTTTGGGGGCAGGCCACCATGACTGGCTTCCCCCAAGGGCGGCGCCAAGGGGGGACGGCCGACGGGGGACACGTTCCTCAGCATTTTCGGATTTTAACATTACGTCTATGGAGGTTGCAGGAAAATAATCTAGCTTCGAAAGCCTTCGTCCCCCCCCCCCCATATTCGGAAAGCGACGGCGCCCTTGCTATTCCCCCTCCCTCCTGAAGGCATGTGCGCTACAGGTCATGGGGAAGCAAATGCAACGATACTTATTCTATATAGGCCTCACTAGTCACTAAACCCCGGAATATTTGCTATATTCTGCTCACTGCAAACATTATAATCATTATGACCACGAGTTACAAGCTACTGACCAAGTGCGCATCACCTCAAATTCATAAATGCTCCGCGTCGGGAGGGAGGGAGCTGCAACCGCATATTCTTGGCTTTAATAGTTGATATTTCAATACGGGAGCACAAACAGCATACAAGCTCGTCCATTTCGTGACTATTCATATTCAACCAAAATCAAACAAACCGGAGTGGCCGGATGTCGAGAAATTCGTGTCAAGCCTCCTGAAATAACGAGTTGAAACAGGCAGCCCGCTGCCCG
>VOPJ01001250.1:0-14513 GCA_014673585.1 Semibalanus balanoides
ATGTGAATGCAGAAGGACGTAGACACTGACCTGGCTACGGTGTCCGCGCAGGTTGTAGTTGGTCCGGATGGGCAGGTCGGTGTGTTTCCGGCTGTGTGAAGAGGTAAACGTGACACCCGCGATGGCGCGGGAGTTGCCAGTTGCCAGCCAGCCTTCCTGGTAGTAGCTGGACCGATTCAGCCTCCAGCTGCCCTCTTGCTGTAACACAAAGGGCACATACAGCTTTGTCATGCTCTGTTCTGTATAGGTTCACAGTTTCAATGGACAGAGCCTTGGTGTGATTGCGTAGTGACGTATTTTGAGATTCTTCCTCCTTTCGTTTTAGCTAGTGGTAATTGCATTGAGAAACTCTAGAAAGCACTACAGAATAACGTATGTACATGGATAGAAAGAGCCAGGACGACATGTTGTGATTACAGAATACGCTTTTCAGCATTCAATTAACTCTGAACACACTTTTAACTTCCATCTAAAGACATCAGCCAGTCTGCTGTGTTAACCTTACCTACGTGGGAAATGAAACCGTCAGGCGTCGTTTATTTACTGCGCTGTATGCCGCTGCAACATCATGCCTCTAGACATGAGTGCGATACCTTTAGCGTCTTCTTAAAAAGGGCGGATCCAGCGACCGTTTTTGGGGGGCCAACCGGTTTTTAGCGGACCTTACCTACCCCCAATTTCAAATTTCTTCCCGGATTTGGTCCGCTTTATTTTGCAACCACACGAATATATATATATATATATATACATATATATTTATATTTTTTCGACTTCTTTGGATATCGAAAAAGGAAATAGGTATTTGTTATTTAGCGCCGTGAAGCGGCGCGAAATTTTTACGGGTTTGCTTGATAAAACCCAGAAACATAGGCGGTTCGCATAGTAGAGAATACAAAGCTAAACGTGCTATTCATTCAATTCACCGTTACATGAACCGAAAACGATGACGGTGGCTTCGTTATGACGATGGCGACGGATGTGACGCCGCGAAGTGGCGCAACAGTTTTATTTTAGGTCGTGGAAAACGAAATTTTTAAATTGGAACCAGACTCAGATTACCCCTATGCCTGGTTGCACATCTCGGTATGATGCAAAATACTGAAATTAATGCAGTTTTTAATAAATAAATTCTTCAGATAGTAAATCACGATGACCGGTGGCAGTAAGTGCTTAATAACTTAGGTATATGGGATAATAATAACTGTATACATATACACCGAACTGCAATATACAATTGGTATCAACCAATAGTGCAAATGGTTTGAAAACAGCGAGTGGCAGAACGGCTTTCCGCACATATAGGGTGTAACAAAATTATCCGGACATCTATTTTTGCGCAGTTTCCGCTCGCACTCGTCCCTGTGTGGAGGTAGGAGCCGGGGGAATTTGATGGAATCCGTACCTGCGCTTCCGGCCTACACTTCCCGGGCGACCTAACCTTGGGCGGTGACCTGCCCTCAGTACGGCACGGGTCCACCGCCAGAGTCACTTTTTCAGTTTCGTCCAGGGCACAATGAGAAAAAGTAATGCAGTCGCTTATTTCGCAGAAAGATTCAAGAAAGAAACAACCCAGAAAGATCGTCTGTCGGCAGCTGGTCATCAGGCAGAAGAAAGTCCGAGCGCACCGTCTGGCTGAAACGTGACAAAAGCTGGGGCTTGGCATGCAGACCAAGCCCGGCGCGGCCACAAAAGACCGCTTTCCACCCAGTAGGCCAAGAGAGTCATCATGATGGCGCGGAGAAACGTCACCAATCGACTCGGAAACTGGCCCGAAGGCTCACCAAGGCAACCTACAAGACCTCCCACATAATGGACTACCACCACCTGCGCAACAACCTGGGCATGCAGCCATTACAACTGAAGCGCATATAAGCTATCTGGCACCACCTATCTGGCATCTAGCTATCTGGCAACTGGCCCAATACCAGCCTTTCGATACGAGCGGAAAACATGATGTCCGGATAATTTCGTTACACCCTGTAAATTCCCTGTGATCTGGAGTAGCCTGGGACGAAATGCTTGTTCCTGGCCTGGTTCACTATTTAAATTTTGGTTCAGCAGACTTGGACACCGCAGAAGCAGCTTCTGGTTGCCGATGTCCGCGTCTCTTGCTTCGCGTCACCTTGTCGGAAAATCGGCAGACTAGTTACATTTTAGCCCACTTGAAAGTTAATATTTATGAGGGGAGTGGCGACCTGGGCTATGCAAATAGGTACCACCAAGACTGCCAGACGCTTTTTATTTGTTTATTGAGGTTTTTGGGCACTGCCAGACGCCTTAAAACTCATTCATTTTCCCATTTTCCCGAATTTCTGGGCATGAAACAGATGCATTTTGTGTCACGCCGCGAAGCGGGCGAAATTTCTTCGAGTTTTCATGTTGGATGGCTGTATTTTTGACTGTTGCAAAATCATTTTACAGCTGTTACGTCGACGCGTTTTGAGGGGCCAAAAACATAGTCTCAGGCCCTTTGGGGGTATGGCCCCTTTGGCCGCCCCTGGATCCGCCCTTGCTTCTTAAAAGGCGCAAACTGGGTGCTATGTTTTGTGTGATATGCCGTGCTTTGCCGTTCGCTTTTATTCCCTTCATCTAAAAGCTTTTAGGCAGACATGTTTAGCAGTCTGTCCGAGCGCTGAAAAAGGCGAGCGAAACGCAAAAAACGCGAACATCGGCACCCGGAAGCGCTTCAGTGGTGCCCAACTTGCTGGACCGAAGAGCTAATTAATAGTGGGGACTACTAGGTCAGGACCATCTCCCCGAGCCATCTCCCCCAAGCTCCTCCAGATACACAAGGGACCATTGATGCGCGTAAAAGTTGTACTGCCTCTTGCTGCCTTCAAACCATTTACACTGTTACCAACACTGGTGGATCCAGGGGGAATTTAGGGTCATGGCCCCCAAAAGGCATAAATTGGCCTGTTTCCCCCCCAACGATCAAGTCTCACAATAAAAAGTGATCGGTAATCATGTATAATAGCTTTGCCTCTGTTCCATAAATGCAAGTTTTGATGGAAACAAATAACAGGTCATTATCACAAATAACAGTAAGAATGCATATATAATAGTCCAGGGTATAAAACTGAAAATTTTCACGACGCTCCGCGGCGCAATTTATTTACAAAATAGCTTATATGCAGGTTAAAAATCGTACCGTTTCTCAGCGCATTTATGTTTAATGTTGCTACTCTCCTGTATCATTGGGCAAAATAGTTCGTTTTATCACTTTTTTACCGCACTGCTAAAAAAAATCCAAAATATATTCACCATGGCCTCCTTCAAGTGGAGATTTCTTCAGTGGCCTTCTCTATCCACTGAAGAAAGGCCCATGGCTTGAAATTATATTTTGGATTTTCTTTTAATATATTACACATATTATGAGCAATGAGGTTATTTCTTCATATAATAATTTACTAATAATGCTCAAAGTAACGTTTGATTTAATTACGTTAATAGTAATTTAGGTCAAGGTAATTAACACTTGAGGTTAGTTGTGATGCCAGATCGTCCACCGACGAAAAAATTCAAGAGATCCGAAACATTATGGTCGCATGGACGCTATTTAGTTGCTCAATGGACTCTCCCTCAGTTTTCGCCAGTAATGGACTCTCCCAATGCAATGGCCAGCGATCGTTTTCTAGCGCATATAATTGTCGCCATGCAAAAGACCGACCTGTGATCCATGGACGCTCCAGATTGATAACTAGTATGATGTATGCTAAACTGAAACGAATGGACTCTTAGACGCATATGTTCTTTAGGAAGCGGTCAATTTTTATATTATAAACTGTTATCAGCTCATTTCATCCTTCCATTACCCTTTGAATAGGTGGATAATTTTTGCTAAATCAGTAATTTATTTATTTAAAAATATTAGCATATACTAAAACTTGGCACAGCTCGTAAAAAATGGTTTCAATACACCCGACCAAAACCTGACAAACAAGTGGCCTCGTGACCTGAGCATTGTAGCTGGAAGCAGAATCATGCTGCCACCGTACTCCCAGCGAACGATATACAAATGCGTAATGTGTTGAATATCCATCAAATGACGTTTTCACAACAAAAAATCACATCAAACGTTGTTCTCGCTCGCACATTACAATGGTCTGAAAGCCAACATACTCTAGTTTGAAATACCTTTTCGGGCCCGACCAAACTTGCAGGATATTTCTGGCACCCGCGCTTATGTATTACGATCACACCTTTTACCAGCCCTGGCCCTGGCACCCACAAAGAGTTAGGAAACCAGTACCACACCCCGGCCCTGGTGTGATCGTCTCGATCGTCTGTTGGAAATACAAATTGATGGATTTCGGTCTATTACAACAGCTGTGATGTGAAGTAGAAGCGGTTGGATATGAAGTATCTTCAGTACAAGGATGCAAGCAACTGGGGGGAGGGGGCAGAGCCATAGCCCCCCGAGCAAACCAATCTACCTACACCAGATGAAATGCGATTCTGTTGACCACCCGCATCCCCCCCCCCCCCCCGAGTCAACAACATCTCGCTGATGGCTGACGGCCCAATACCATCCCCCGCTCAACAACTTTTTGGAAATACGTCACACTGGATTTACCCCCCCCAAAAAAAAAAACAGACAAACAAAGTGTTAAATTCGCCTCTAGACACCGCTGGTGCCTCCTCCCAACCGTAACACTGCCATTGGTAATTGTGTCCCTCCCCTTATCAGCCGTGTGCGGCCGCCAGTGAGTATAGGATCCAAGATCTCCATGCATTTTACGCAGAGGGATTCACTGGGATCAAAGATTTTCATGCATTGTATTCCGAGGGATCCACTGGGAACCCAGGGACCCGGATACAACTCCAGGGATTCCAGACGCAAGGTCCAGTCGCAACACTACACAGGTAATGTAAAAAGCGTAAGAAGCGCTCAATTGAATCTGCAAGCTGATAGTGCTGATACAAATGTGATGTAACGTATGTGTCGGTATGTGTCTAACTGGTTTCTGGATTACCTTTGGGACGTGCAACACGTGGTCCACCCTTCATCATTGTTATTGAATGACTGTCAAATGGGTCTTATATCCTTAGCACTGAGTCTTAATTAGGCTGAAACACAGCTCCTTCCAGCACGCAAATCGCTTCTCGCAACTCCCATTGGAAATACGCGCAACACTTTCCGCTCGCGTCTCGTCTATAGCACCTATCGCAGCTCCGCTGCAAACTCGCGGCAAAATCTCGCTCCCGAATCGCGGGTCTCGCGGCCACATCTATCTCGCGCGCGAGAGAGTTGACTCTAGTTCAACCTTTTCCGCACGATTTTGCGTGCGAGACGAGATTTTCCGAGCGAGACGGCACCAGACGACAATACGCGATTGCCTGCGAGACGCGAATTTTCTTGCGAGACGCAAAGTGTACTGAGTTTCAGGCATTATAAATGAGATTAAATGAGCGAGAGTGTGACCGGCACATTATTATGTGCAGTGGCATCTGATTTCGGGGTAGGTACAAATATTTGTTTGCGATTCTTCTTTGCTTTAGGGTTTTCATTAATGTAGTATGTGACCTTATTTGAATAACAAAATCGTATGCTTTTGATGCGTCCTTACTACGGGTTTTCGTACCTACGTCTCCATGCGATTCACTGGCTCGGAAGATAATTAGGGGGTACAAATTTTCCCCAGCCATTGGTGTTTGGTTAAGAGCCCAGTCAATGACGGCTTAACAATTTTAATGCCTCAAACCATCAAAACGGGTGATTAGCTCTGAAGCAATAAAGTCCAAGGCCTGCAGCACTGAAGTAGTATATATATATTAGATATGTACCTGTTTGGGTCAGCTATTGACCTTTGTTCCGCCATCCCTTTCTCAAAGTTACAAAAATGTGGTTAGTATTCCAAAAATGCGGTATAACAACCAGCACGTTAGCGTTTGCATTGTGTCGCAATCCTGTAATCGCATTAATTCCACGCTAGCACCAATATCTGAGCTTGTTACAAGGCTCACTTGCACCTGCCGACCCGGTCACACATCTGCTGTGTTGCTGCAAACATTCTGAATAATCCCGGCATATCACATCACTGTCCTGTCCGACTCTGTGTTAGTGCAATCACCGAGTGTTGTACGCTGGAACGCAGGGCCGGCTAAGCGACTGTTGGACCGCTGGTGCTATATAAGGGTGCCCAGCTGGAATCTCTGACATTGTAGCGACAGACAGAGCGTCGCACGTCGACCGCTTCACATCTCCGGAAACTAGCCACTCAGGTGAGTTGCACGTCGACCGCTTCACATCTCCGGAGACTATCCACTCAAGAGTTGAGAAGCATGTACCACGCAGGTGATGTTGGTATTGGCGTCTCGTGCAATCTGGTTGTAGTTGGAGTGGATGTTCGTAAGGAAAACATTCGAAATGTCAAATATTTGTCTTAAAACAGGACAGGACATTTCATTATTTACACTGCATTATAAACCGACAGACCAATATGGTGTAGAGATTTACAAAACGAAACACACAAACATTAATAACTGCTTATGTTGCTAGAAGGCAATGAGGGTGTTCTATAACTTTTATTGCCTTCTTGGATATCAGCATGCCGCCTCAGCGTGTGAAATCGATATCACCAATAGTACCAAAGTTAGGCGATTCTCTAACCACTCCATTAGTTGAATGACGTGTATACAGTGCAGTGTGCAGTGAAGTGTGCAGTGTGCACCCTATGCTATATTTATCACAAAGTGATTATATTGATGTTTATATATTTCATTTCTTTACTTCATATAAGTGCCACTTATACTGAACTGCCCTTTCAGTGACCAGTTAAGTACCTCCTAGCATCATATCATGCCAGTAAACTGCTGCATTAGGTTTTGCCTCACACACGCAATAAGCGTCAACCATTGAATGTCCGCGGTTACGACTCCGACTGCTGCGACTGAACGAAACTCACAACAGGTGTTAACAGGTGTACAAATGTCTCGATATGTCTGGTCTATTCAAGAACTTCACACATCTGGTGGGCAGCATGCAAGGTAATATCTTGCGTGACACTTTATTAAATTAAAAACAGTAAATGGCATGCGATTGAGAAGCTATTAAAAACAACTGAACCTGGTTCATCAAGAATAAGCTAAAATGACATGATTCTGAAAGATCAGGCTGATGCAATGCATGTTATCAGAATAAGAAGTATTTGTTTTTATTTTCCCGTTCACATATAATGGGGAGGTCAGGAAATTGACATGACATTAGATCACCGATGCAAAAAAACGAGATACACCGATTTTAGGTACTTACGACTTGATGAAATCCTGAAAGTTTAACATCTCTCAGACAAAGACCGTGGCTTTGGCACGATCATAAACATTTTGGAACACAAGGTGACTTGACGTGACCTGGTGACCTAACCTGAGATGAACTGAGATCAAAACTTAAATAAAGGGTTGGCAATTGATGCCCAAACAGGTATACAAAATGTGATTGGGCTGCGCTCCGCCGTTTTTTCGCTATTCCGGACAAATATATTTATTTCCTCAAAATGATCCCCCACTAGGGCGATGGTTACAATACAACTAATTTTAGAATAAGTATCAAACGTTGCCAAGAGCCGAGAGGCATCACCAACTGACCTATGTAGGTGGAGGGACGAGCGACCACGACCGTCGAGACTACTGCTCTTCCTTAAAGCCCCGTCACCCTCCGCTGACACCCGTCTCCGCAGATGCTCTGTCTTCTACTGGCCGGCCTGTGCCTTACGACACCCCTGTCTCCTCAGATGCGGGGCCTCTGTTTTCTACTGGCGGCCTGCTGCCTTATGACACCCCTGTCTCCGCAATGCGGGGCCTCTGTCTTCTACTGGCCGGGGGCCTGTGCCCTTTATGACACCCCTGTCTCAGATTGCGGAGGCCTCTGTCTTCTTACTGGCCGGCTGTTGCCTTACCCTGACTCTCTGCTGACACAGCCCCTGTCTCCGGCAGATGCGGGGCCTCGTCTTCTACTGGGCCGGGCCTGTGCCTTATGGAACCCCTGTCTCGCAGATGCGGGCCTTGTCTTCTAATGCGGCCGTGTGCTTTATGACACCCTGTCTCCGCAGGATTAAGGGCCTCTGTCTATCTACTGGCCGGCCTGTGCCTTATGACACCCCTGTCTCCGCAGATGCGGGGCCTCTGTCTTCTACTGGCCGACCTGTGCCTTATGACACCCTGTCTCCGCAGATGCGGTGCCTCTGTCTTCTACTGGCCGGCCTGTGCCTTATGACTCCCCTGTCTCGGCAGATGCGGGGCCTCTGTCTTCTACAGGCCGGCCTGTGCCTTATGACACCCCTGTCTCGGCAGATGCAGGGCCTCTGTCTTTTACTGGCCGGCCTGTGCCTTATGACACCCTGTCTCCGCAAATGCGGGGCCTCTGTCTTCTACTGGCCGGCCTGTGCCTTATGACACCCCTGTCTCCGCAGATGCGGGGCGTCTGTCTTCTACTGGCCGGTCTGTGCCTTACCCTGGCGGGCGGAGAACCTGCCAAGTCCCAGCGCTCCTTCTTACTGGGCCTGGTGGGCCTGAAGCCAAGCAAGTTGGTGGCTCGGCCACAGACGGTGGTCATCCTGCAGCCCAGGCCGGTGCACACAGTTACTCAGCCGGTGTACCGCCCCGCACCCACACGGCCCGTGTATAAGCCCGTACATAAGCCCGTGTATAAGCCGGTGCATAAGCCGGTGTACCCCGCACCCGTACAGCCGGTGTACCCAGCACCCGTACAACCGGTGTATCCCGCACCCGTACAGCCGGTGTACCCAGCACCCGTACAGCCGGTGCACCCGGGACCCGTACAGCCGGTGCACCCGGGACCCGTACAGCCGGTGCACCCGGGACCCGTACAGCCGGTGCACCCGGGACCCGTACAGCCAGGCCCAGGCAGAGGACTGCTGCTCTCCTGGCAAATCCCACAGCTGGCTGGCCGCCAGTTCAACTGGCAACAAGCCGACAGCGAGTGCCGGCGGCGCGGTCTCCGCCTCGTTTCGATCGAAGACCATGGGAAGCACTTGACCATTCGCAACCTGCTCGCCAGCCACCGTAAGTGTATGACAGGCGTCGGAAGGCCGGTATACCTGACCACTGGTATCCGGTTTTGCAGCGCTATGCTCGGATATCGGGGGTCTACGCATTATCAGTTTCAGCTTAAACGATTGTTCATCCCCACCATTTATTTAAGTTGCTTTTTTAATCCTTCTTAGGTGGATCCCTTAAAAAATACATATAAAACCAGTGATAAGTGTTCTAATGCAAAATATGTTAAGTAGACAACGTGCAAATCTACGTTTAACTGATATTCATTCTAGCCAACCATAATGTTGACATTCGATTCCTGACTTGGTCAAAAACAGTAAGAAACAGTAAGACGGCACCTCCAGTGCCGTCTTACTGTTTCCGCCCTGCTCTATATGTGATCTGGTCTCGCGCCACGAACACTGGATTCCTCTCTGCAGGACACCGTCTTCCGGCTGTAGCCGAAGCTGTCAATATCTGTGCCTGTCACAATATGAACCTGTAACGATATGTGCCTGTCACAATATGTGCCTGACATGATATATGCCTGTCGGCTGTCACGGTATGTGTCTGTCACGGTATGAGCCTGTCACGGTATGTGCCTGTCACGATATAAACCTGTCACGGTATGTGCATGTCATGGTATGTGACAGTCACGATATGTACCTGTCACGATATATGCCTGTCACGATATTTGGCTGTCTCGCGTGCGTGCCAACAGGCAGAGATTTCATCTGGACCTCCGGCCAGCTGACCAGCAGTGGCTGGATCTGGAGCAGCAGCGGCCGCCCTGTCGTCTACACCAACTGGGGCCACGGCGACGGTGGCCGCCGCCAGCCCGACAACCGTGAGAGCAATGAAGTCTGCTTGGCCGTACTGAACAATATCTACCCAGGCGACGGCATCAAGTGGCACGATATCGCCTGCCACCACCTCAAGGACTTCATCTGCGAGTGACGTCACCGTACCAACACTGATGTGACGTCATGCAGCCCCTTGCTGATGTCACCAGGGTGAGATGGGTGATTTACGCATGAGTCATGCATGAGTGAGTGTGTGATGCGTGTTGATCAGCTGGGTTGAGAATCCTCTCCCGCTGTAGAATTAGGGAGATTTCCCGTGCCCACAGATACTGACTATGTAGGGCAAGAGTGATATGTGTATGTGTATAAATAGGCATGGTAGACGTATTTGACCATCGTGGTCGCGAGCTATCATTGCAAGCGTTACATTTACTATATATGTTGGACGTTGGTGCTGTTGGAATACAAAGGAATATGAATGAGCCCCTTTGTATAGGTACAGGGACTACAAACTGACCAAGGTGCGAAACAAACATACTGTCATGTTTATTTCAATATTTGGTAAAAGACTCATGGACGTCTAAATACACGCATAAACATTACGGTTGTTTTGGTGGTATAGAAAAAACGTGACTTCTTTGGTATACCCCCCTCGCTCAAGTAAGGCAAGATCACTACGTGTCCGTGTATACCTATGCCTGTAGGGGTACGACCCCTCCCCCTTGGCGTTTCGTCCCTTATTGAGCTAGAGCTTCGATTAAAAAACGAGCGTGCTGCTTGTAACGAGCGGAAGCCATTGACATTATAATGCAAGGTTCTGGGTCAATAGGTTACCTCTGAAGTCAGGTCAATGACCCTAATGTCACAAATCGTAAATGTGTGAAAATTAAATATTGATCGACCAAAAATGGTGAAATAAATGATGATAATAATAATCAATAACATGGCAATGTTTATTTATTTATTTTCAATAAAGGTCTGAAAAAGGTATCAAACTTTCGTTTTACAACATTTTTAAGATTGCACATTTTTTACATTTAAAAATTAACTAATCAACAGCCATGCACGCTCTCTGGTTGGTGAACATTTCCTTATATACAAATTTGACATTACATATGGAAAACATCACATTACATATAAAATAGGTAATCACAATCAATGGTACTGTTACCAAAACAAATATACACATATGCTATTAACAAATAATCCCAGCGACATGCAATTACATTAAACATTAACGAGGCACAACAAAAAACACGCACTAGTCTTCATGTGGACCTGGCGTCACCAGGTCAATCCGGGTCGGGCCAAGGTTAAGTCTCGGAAGACGGCTATGGGGTAGGACAAGGTTAGGAAAGCTCCACCTGCCAACTGGAGTGTCGTGAGTGTGTGCGTTGCGTGTGTGTGTGTGTTTCTGATGTGTGTGTTGTGTGTGTGCTTGTGTGTGTGTGTGTGTGTGTGTGTGTGTGTGTGTGTGTGTGTGTGTGTGTGTGTGTGTGTGTGTGTGTGTGCTGGCACATATCGATAATTAAGTTCCGTCGGAATGTGATTGGCGACTTTGGAACATCTCAGCAACTTAGGTGAATCTGGGGAAATGAAGTAGGGGAGACCGGGGCACGTTCTGTCACTTTTTTGCTAATTGGCCCTGGCGGGCACACTTTTCAGATTGGTGGTTGATAACTTTCCCCAATACTATTACATACATCAAAGCTTCAAATCGTTTTTTAGGAGTTCAAGTGGTATCTCAGTTTTGTTTTCCGACACCCAGTGTCGGATAAGGTGTGGCGATGACTCCATTTGACAGAACCTGCCCATATACGGGGGCACGTTCTGTCACCTATGGGGGCAAAATTCTGTCATTGATGGGGCACCTTCCTGTTATCATCCGAAACGGTCGTTTGTGGCTTCCCTGCAGGGGAGTAGGGGTTTCATTTCATCGCCCACCATCAATAGTGTAGAAATGGCGGCTATATACGAATTCCCAACACTGCATTTTTTTGCGTTTTTTCTTGGTTATCCATGCACGAATCAGAGTCCCTGAGTACGCCATGTGATTTTTCTTTAAACTCCCTTTAAAATTAGGACCATGACATTAGAAGCTTCAAAAACGTTTTCTGGCATACAAATCGGTCTCGAATGACATGGCTACAATACCTTTCAAATAACATCCAATGTTTTATAATTAGTTGCCCCCTTTAGCCCCCCATTTTTTAGACATAAAAAAGCAATTTCTGGGGTATCATAAATAAATATTTTTGTCACGACGAATCGAATGGTTTTTCTTCCCATCGAAATTCGGCCTACGGTTCCGAAATCTCTGGGCAGAATCTGCCCCCCGAAGGTTAACGGTTAATTCTTAGGCGCTCGTGAACTGCATCCGGCACCAACCCCGATTCGTTTTACGGCTTCGAGTGGTGTTACTATATCTGTAAAACAACAGCAATCATTGTATTGCGTCGTTTAATAAGCAATACGGACTAGGAATCGTGATGAACAGATTCAGTGACAGAACCTGCCCAGATGGGGTGACAGAAACCTTGCCCCCACTTCCGACACGGGTCACCACTTTTTCGTTTTTTACTGAATACTTGGATGAAATTGGGGCAGATAACCCTCAGCACAATGTTCTCGACATTTCGCTATCAGCCCATGATTAGCATTCAAAGACAACTATTACTATTATCTGAATGGCCACCAAACCACAAATTTGTTCACTTATTTAAAAAGTTTGGATTTCTGTTGAAAATACCAAAACTTTTTCCTAATTGAGCCAATCTGGTGGCAGCTATGTTGTTTGCTTTGAAAGTACCCAGGCCATTGCGAATGCACCAAAGGAACATATGTACGAAACAACAATATACCTGCGGTGGATAGTTCCACGAGGAAACCCACGCTGACATAATGTTGCCCCGTGGACAGGAACGTTTGCCCCCGTTCTCCCCTACCATGGCTAAATTACGAAAAATATGTTCTACAGACTAGTGTCAACAAACTCCACATGATCAATGTGATGGGCAAAACTCCCTTTAAGAGAATTACTTTACACCAAATGCTTTTTTTGTATTCCCAAACAGAGGATCATGAATCCCGGTATAGTTTATTTCTATCCGTGTAGGATGATTTCCGAGTCCCGAAACGACAAAGGAATGCAACCTGTGTAGTGTGTACGCTTATTTTTCAATGTCAGTTGCCTGTATTATGCACAGATGATACAAGTGCATGTTCACAGTTTGCATACACACGAACTTTTGTTTGCGCATGCCTTATATGCGCATGCCTTTTGCCGCTAAAAGTCTCTGTTCTGTGAGGCAGTATGTCAGATATAATATTATTGATTCCATTAAGTTCCGTAGTTGGATAATGATGTTTTTGTTTTGATAATGATGTTTTTGTACATGTGTTCAATGTATAAATTTATTCTAACATTTTGACATTCACGATTTATTTTTACATTCACGGCTGCAGATTTTGCATACGATCACTCGTGGACGCACATCCATAATCCTGCACAAAACACCATTCCAGGAGTACACAGTACCTTGACCATTAACAAGTAATTTGGTTGAACTAGACACTAGTTAATGCAGCTGATCGATCGATATAGTAAGGCGATGATGCAAATAACATTTAGAGTGCAGGCAACACATATATGTATGCTTGTTTTTGCACGTTTTTCTATTACTTCTTGCAAGGGCGTAGCAACGTTTTCAAAGTTGCTGTGAATTGTCATTGATGTCATTTTTTTACTGCCCGAATTTCGTCCAATCGTCTTTTAAATTGTGCAAAAATGAAATGCTTCTTATACACGGACAGTCTAAATGTACGCACGGCCCCAAAAAAGCACCTAGGATGATCAAAATTGCATATATTATACAATAAGTTGGTGCGGATTTTTCACACCAACTTTCAAGTTGATGTGGAGCTTTCCACACCAACCACACGCAAAGTCACACCCATGACTTCTTGTCAAAACTGTAAACACGGAGCTAAACCGATCATCACACTAGTGCGACTGCAATACGGCCGAGAAGAGGACCAGTGCGCAGTGACTCTGTCGGTGGCTCGCACCTACCTCGATGAGTTCGTTGGGCACGCGGCCCATCCAGGAGAGCGACAGGATCGGACAGTCCGACTCCGCGTGGCAGTCCTTCTCCAGGTGAAAGTGCATGGTCCACACTGTGTCGGTCAGCCCGCTCACTGAACACAAACTGACTCTGGCCCGCCGGCTGCAGCCCAGCCCACCTGACCCCGCCCCCACTCACACACACCCACACACACCCCTATCGCACACCCGCACACGCGGCCACCGGCGGGTGAGGAGCCGACACACCTTCCGTGTGGTCGGCGGCCGGCGCGCACCTCGCTTCGCGTCGCCACTGTCCACCGCCGGCCACCCTACAATGGTATGGGCGAGAAAATCGAAGCCGCTGCGCTGTCCGCCCGACTAACCTGCGCTGTATCGGCGCGTCGCCGGCGACGGTCGTCGGCGCCGCGCGCGAGGGCTACGGCAGAGACATCTATCGGCCGAGCGGTGATGCTCTGGTGTTATTCGTCGCCAGGAATTTGGAATATTCACAGAGGGTTGCATTTTGATGGTGATGGGTGATGAGAAAGACGCTAGCAGACAAACACTCTGTTCAGGATTTCAGGAAGGGACGACCGATGAATTTGTATATAAAATAAAATCTTAACATTTTTAAATATACTTAATGA
>VOPJ01001251.1:0-14512 GCA_014673585.1 Semibalanus balanoides
CGAAATTTCGGAAGTACGAGATTTTAATATTTAAGACAATGTTCTTTCCTTACTTATGCTGCTTTTTGTTTGTAATTTGCTTCATACGATACGATTTTCTACGATTTTTCAATCATGTATTATTTTCCCACCTAAAATGACATGGCATGCCACCTCATTAAAACGTCATTATCTCCCAAAGCACCTACTACATCAATTACATAAAAAATGAACATACGTATAATTGATTTAGCATAAGGTACTGCAAGTTTTACGTCCATACTTTTCATAATTTTTGAGTTATTATGAAAATCCCGGAGGGTAGGGGCGGGGGAGATTATGCCCCTCCCAGCCCCGGGGCGCTGGTTAATTAATTAAGCTCTGACCTGGCTTGCGCGGCGCGTGCATTACTTCCACATTCTCAGCCCAGGCCTGTCCAGAGCCCTGTGATTTCGTTAAAGTTGAGGCCCAGCCCAGGTCCAACCCATGGCCCATTGACCAGCCCATGGGCCCACCCAGCCCATGCAGAACTCTGTTTCTATGCCGTCCGGAGAGTTACCGTATGTTTACGTCTGAGTGCGGTCCGGCCTGTCCTGTGTCACGTCTGTCATCTCGAACCACTGATGTCATCACGGTGACGTCACTATCTACCCCAGGTTGTCATCATCACCCAAAGCGTCCGCCCATCCCCGCTCCCAGCCGCGCCGGCCTCTCAGTCCGCGTCCAGCGTGTCGTTCAGTCAGCTGCCTTCGAAACCGAAAGGTCTCAGGATCGCATCCATCCAGCGGTATAGTTTTTATTTTACAGCACTTTTCTGTTACTCTGTTTGCGACTACACAAACGGCACCGATCAACCACAAACTGCCGCAGTACGTGTAATAATCTTGTCTGACAGTGTGCCACACCACCACCCGCTCTCCCCGCAGGAAGTGAAGGGGGAGTTCTGCGAGTGCGACAACTTCTCGTGTGACCGCCACGAGAAGCGACTCTGCTCGGGTCTGGAGCACGGCAGCTGCGTCTGCGGCAAGTGCAGCTGCCTGCCGGACTGGACCGGCGACGCCTGCCAGTGCCCGGCCAGCAATACCTCCTGCATCGCTCCAGGTCAGTTCCTCTCCAGGTCAGGTCGAGTCAGGTCAGGTCAGCGGGGAGGAATCCGACTCATTTTAGCTGAGCCAGGTCAGTACCTAGTGGGGTGCTGGTAGTCCTAAGGTCAAGTCAGGTCATTGTGAGTTGCACATGTGCGCAGATCTAACCTACGAAAAGTACCTATGTAGGTTATTCTCTTCATATTACCTCCTTCCTATCGATACTTAAACATCGCCTGTGCAGCGCAAGATCAATGCATGACTGCTTAGGGGGGGGGGGTTGGTACAACCCCGTGACGTTTCACCCCTAATTGAACTTCGATTACAAAACGAGCGTGTTGCTTGTGACAAGAGGAAGCCGATGATACCCTAGTTTAAGGTATTGGGTCATTATTTGACCTCTGAGGTCATGCCAATTACCAAGAGTCCTTGAATCGCAAATGTGCAAAAATTGAACTTATCGGGCTAAATTTATGAATGTACATTTTATAATGCTTAATGGGTGCCGAATTTGAAATCAGCGTCATACAATGTCATAGAAACTGCCAAACTATAAAAAGGTCATATCAGGACATCTGAGGTTAGTGGCCCAGGGTGTAGGGTCCCGGGCGAGGGTCAGTGGCCAGTAGCGGGGCCAGATTTGTTGTGTCAAAATTTTGAAAAAAATCGGCTCAGCTGAGGCGGTGCCCCATTTTCAAACCCCCCTATCTTTTTAATTGCTCTCAAAACATGCGCACAATTGATTCCTCTTTCCGATATGCCGCAGCTGGTTTTACTGCAGATGACAGCATTGGCCGTCATTAATTAATTCCGGCTAATCGGGAAAAGACCCCACTGTGCCCCGGCCGGGCGTGCGATCCGTCGACTAAGCGGGGCCAGCCGCGCCGGCGTCCCGCACGCCCGGACGGCCGACCGGCCCCGCAGCTCATGCTGAGAGGCGGGTTCCCGCACAGGTCATGGCTTAATGATGGCTGAAAGGTTTTTTTTAATTGTTAAGAGTATGTGTCAAATTCTTTAAACGTAAGGTACCCAAAATTGCATTGCAATCCGTTGATAATTACGTAAGTTATTCTTGAAAAACCGAGGGAGGGGTGGCATCCACCTCCCTACACTGACGAGTGGTTAATCCTCGCCCGGGTAGATGGGTGGATGCCACCCCTCGGATTTTTCAGGAGTAACTCGCGTAGTTATCAACCAATTGCATGAAGGCTTTGGCACCCAACTTTTGAGCAATTTTACACATACTCTATGAGTTTTGAAGTCCTACCTCCCATGAAACTGTGAGCTTTGACCTGCTTTTTAAGGTCATGTCAGGCACAACTGGCGTCCCGTAGTTTCGATCCTTGTAACTTGTGCAGCTTCCGAGTGTTTGTTGTTCAGGAGCATATGTTGCAGGCGTGACAGCGTGACATTGATAGTTTTCACCGAGATCGTGGCCTCAATTAACCTTTTCAGAGATCAACCGAGGTAAATGGCCTTCGATGACCTGATATTACTTTTTGGGCTTCTGGTAGTTTCTAGGGCATTTTATGACGCCGATTTTAAATTTGACATCCATTTTGCATTATTTATATGTTCCACTAGGATCATGTACTATCACAGGTCAACCGAGGTAACTGACCTCGGATGACTTAAGATGACCTGCTTTAGTTTTAACAGCTTATAGAGGAGTTCGTGGCGCCGATTTCAAATTTGTCATTTTTTGCGTAATCATATGCTCATTCACGATTCTAGTTCGATTAAATTTAATTTCTACGTATTTACCTACTATTTTGATGACATCTGGTTTATATTGGCATGACCTCAGAGGTCTTCGAATGACCCAGGACCTTATAATCAGGTATCACTGGCTTTCTCTTTCTCACAAGGCTTTCTCTCGTCACAAGCAACATGTTCTATTTGTAATCGAAACTCGAACTCAACATAGGGGGGAAACGCCAGGGGAAGGCGGTCGTCCCCTTATACCTGGTCACGTAGGCATTATACTTCTACTCGGCGGAGAGTTAATGTTTTCCGAGTTCCAGTTATTTGCTTATTATGACTCTCAAAAGCTGCGATCAATTTCGTGTTGTGTAGAGTCTTAACATGCCATTGTATTTGTTTTATTTGTTCAAAACATCCGTACCATTTTATCATCAAAATGGTCTTCTTTTATCACCTGTTTAAGTAATGTTTATTACCAATTCACTAGTCCTCGATGACAGTTGTATGTATCACAAAGTGTGTGAGTGGCATAGTGTGTGAGTGGCGGCATTGTGTATCTCACACATAGTGTGTTTCAGTGGCGGCAGTGTGTATCTCACATAGTGTATGAGTGGCGGCATTGTGTATCTCACACATAGTGTGTTTCAGTGACGACAGTGTGTATCTCACATAGTGTGTGAGTGACGGCAGTGTGTATCTCACACATAGTGTGTTTCAGTGGCGGCAGTGTGTATCTCTCACATAGTGTGTGAGATGGCGGCAGTGTTGTATCTCCACACATAGTGTGTTTCAGTGGCGGCCGCTGTGTATCTCACACATAGGTGTTAGTTGGGCGCAGAGTGGTAATCTCTCACAATAGTGGTGAGTTGGCGCAGTGCTGTATCTCACCATAGTATGTGAGTGGCGGCAGTGTTGTATCTTCTCACATTAGTGTGTTTCAGTGGCGGGCAGTGTGGTGTATCTCTCACATAGTGTGTTTCAGTGCGGCAGTGGTATCTTCACATAGTGTGTTTAAGGTGGCGGCAGTTGTGTATCTCCTCACATAGTGTGTTTTCAGTGGCGGGCAGTGTGTATCTCTCACATTAGTGTGTTTCAGTGGCGGCAAGTGTGTATCTCTCACAAGTGTGTGAGTGCGCAGTGTGTATTCTCACATAGTGTCTTGTGAGTGGCGGCAGTGTCTCAGTGTGTATCTCTCACATAGTTGTGTTTCAGTGGAGCGGCAAGTGTGTATCTCTCACATAGTTGTGTTTCAGTGACGGCAGTGTGTACCTCTTCACAGTAGTGTGTGAGTGGCGGCAGTGGGTATCTCCACATAGTGTGTGAGTGGCCGGCAGTGGTTATCTCTCACATAGTGTGTGAGTTGGCGCAGTGTGTATTCGTCTCACATAGTGTGTGTAGTGCGGCATTGTGTATCTCACATAGTGTTGTGAGTGGCGGCAGTGTGGTACTCACACATGTGTGTGAAGTGGCGGCAGCGTGTATCTCTAATAGTGTGTTTCAGTGGCCGGCAGTGTGGTTATCTCAACTAGTGTGTGAGTGGCCGGCAGGTTTGTTCTCTCATAGGTGTGTTCAGTGGCGGCAGTGTGATCTCTCACTAGTGAGTGTTTCAGTGGCAGGCAGTGTGTATCTCTCACATAGTGTGTTTCAGTGCGCCAGTGTGTTATCTTTTCACCGATAGTGTCGTGATCGCAGGCCAGTCTGTATCTCTCACATACGTGTAGTGTGGGGGGTGTGTAGTGCGTGTGATGCCTGGCGTGTGTATCTCCACATAGTGTGTTTCAGGTGGCGGCAGTGTGTTCTTCAACATAGTTGTGTGAGTGGCGGCAGTGTGTATCCTAACATTTAGTGTGTGAGTGGCGGCAGTGTGTTATCTCACATAGTATGTGAGTGCGGCAGTGTGTAATCTCTCACATAGTGTGTTTAGTGGCGGCAGTGTGTAATCTCTCACATAGTGTGTTTCAGTGGCGGCATGTGTGTATCTCTTCACATAGTGTGTTTAAGTGGCCGGCCAGTGTGTATCTCTCACATAGTTGGTGTTTCAGTGGCCGGCAGTGTGTATCTCTCACATAGTGGTGTTTCATGCGGCAGTGTGTATCTCTCACATAGTGGTGTTGAGTGGCCGGCCAGTGTGTATCTCTCACATAGTGTGTGAGTGCCGCTCGCACACCAGTATCTCTCACATAAGTGTGTTTCTAGTGACAAAGTAAGTGCTGTCACTACTAATCTAGCACATAGTGTGTTTTCACAGTGACGGCAGTAGATTACCTACTCACACTAGTGTGTGATGGCAGGAGTGGTATCTCTTCACATTAGTGTAGTGAGTGGCTAGGCAGTGTGTATCTCTCACATAGTGGTGAAGTGGCCAGGCAGTGTGTATTCTCCACATAGTCTCGCTCGGCAGTGGCGGCCAGTGTGCTGTATCTCTCACATTGAGTGTGGAGTGGCGGCAGTGTGTATCTTCACCACATTAGTATCTGAGTGGCCGGCAGTTGATGTATTGTCATCACTAGTGTGTGGTGGCGTCAGTGGTGATATCTCTCACATAGTGTGTTGAGTGGCGGCAGTGGTGTATCTCACACATGTGTGGAGATGGCTCGAGGCCAGGTGATGTATTTCTCACATAGTGATGTGAGTGACGGCAGTGAATGTATCTCACACATGTGTGTGGAGTGCCGCGTGTGTACTCACACAAGTGTGTGAGTGACGGCAGTGGTGTATCTCACACACTAGTGTTATGTGTTGAGGTGCCGGCAGTGTGTATTCTTACACATAGTGTGTGAGTGGCAGGCCAGATTGTGTAATTTCTCACATAGTGGTGGTAGTGCCGGCAAGTGTGTTATCTCTCACTTAGTGTGTGAGTGGACCCGCGGCAGGTGTGCTATTCACATAGTGTGGTGAGTGCCGGCAGTGTTGTATTTCTCACCATAGTGCGGCCTGTTTGAGTGGCGGCAGTGTCGCTATCTCTCCATAAGTGTGGTGAGTGGCCCGCAGTGGTATCTCACACATAGTGATGTGAGTGGCGGCAGTGGTGTATTTCTTCACATTAAGCTGTGTGAAGTTGCGGCAGTGCTGATCTCTCAATGTGTGTGGAGTGGCGGCAGTGTGTATCTCACATAGTGTGTGAGTGGCGGCAGTGTGTATCTCACACATAGTGTGTTTTAGTGGCGGCAGTGTGTATCTCACATATAGTGTGTTTCAGTGATGACTGTTGAATGACGGGCGTTCGTTTGCAGGTGACACCAAGACGTGCTCCGGTAACGGTGTGTGCCAGTGTGGTCAGTGTCGCTGTTCGGAGGGCCCGGCCGGACGCTACTCGGGAAAATACTGCGGCGACTGCCCAGTGAGAAAAACACAACATAACTTTCTATCCGATCATAGCTTTACTGCCTAATCAGATAGCCTACGGTCCTGGACCTGGCCCTGGTGTGAATCTGATCTGACTCTTAACTTCTTCGCTGTGGAATCGTAGTGTCGGCATGCGATCAAACTCATTACACATTGCTCCATTATCCAAGCATACTGAAACATACATCGTCTATGCCTTTTTAGCATAAGCTTGTTATCCTGTTTTGAACTAGTGCCTGATAATGAACATTATAACTGGTAATCCATGATTTAGCCACCCGCCGTGACGTCACCACGGCTGGCTCTCTGACTTGGGTATTACTTCCCGTGTTCCAGACGTGCAAGGGCAAGTGCGACGAGTACCGCCCCTGTGTGGAGTGCTCTGTGTTCGGAGTGGGCGAGTTCGAGGACACCTGCGAGGAAAACTGCGCCCAGATGTCCATCAACGAGACTGATGTAGTCGAGGGTGAGCTGTTGGCACTTGTTAACCGTTCGGCTTCGTTCGATAAATATCTAAATATCTTCGATAAATATCTCAGTTCAATCAATATCTAAAAAAACAGAGTAGACATTTGACATTAAAATATTTATAAATTTACTTTACATATTACATTGGATTGGTTTGTCTTATACGTCACACTTCCATGTATGATAGTTCTCGAGCCCACAACTTTTACCCACCGGGTTCCTGCAGGAAGGAGCTAAGCACACCTTCCCGAGACTAGTCTCCTATCGGTCTCCGTCCTATCCAACATCAGCTCTAGGGTCGGCTACGCTCCTTCGACACCTACCCAGCATCTCACCAGCAGCCGCCTGCCAGTCTCCGCCCTAACAGCGTCATACCTCACCGTACCCGAGCCCGCGACCCTGACCGATCTGCACTCTGTTCGCAGTGGAGGACCCCGACGAGCGGATGTGCCTCTTCACGGACGAGTCCGGCTGCCGCTACCGCTTCGTCTACGGCTACGACAGGTCCAACAACCCGGTGATCCGCGTCCAGCCCACCAAGCAGTGTCCAGCGCCGATCAACGTCCTGGGTGAGTCGGGTAGCGACTGGTGCCAGGCCGTGCTGTAGTCAGTACAACGTCAACGCTGTACCATGAGTCGCTGGTGGAGCATGTGGTGTGTTAGAATCCCAGTCTTAACTTCTTTCCGGCTCCCTTTATGCTCACTGTAAATGCCCTTATGCACTGCTCCGTCGCTAAACAGTGGAGCATTATTGCTGCTGACATCAGTCGCTGGGCCCGACTCCTGCTGACATTGACTCTGACGCCGCTGACCTGCTGGCAATGACTCTGACACTGCTGACCTGCTGACATTGAATCTGACGCCGCTGACCTGCTGACATTGAATCTGACGCCGCTGACCTGCTGACATTGACTCTGGCACTGCTGACCTGCTGACATTGACTCTGGCACTGCTGATCTGCTGACATGGGGTCTGACACCGCTGACCTGCTGACATTGAGTCTGCCACTGCTGACCTGCTGATATTGACTCTGACACTGCTGATCTGCTGACAGGGATCGTGCTGACTCTGATCGCCGCCATCGTGGTGGTTGGTATGGCGGTGCTGCTGCTGTGGAAGCTGCTCACCACCATCCACGATCGCCGGGAGTACGCCAAGTGGGACTCGGAGCGCAAGAACGCCAAATGGGACACGGTAAGAATATGTCAGCCACGCGCCACAGAGGTTTGTCGGAGTTATTACAGCTATCTGACCGGGTACCGACTGGGCTAGTTCAATTGTCTGTCTCAGTCTTCATCAGAGGTTTGTCGGAGTTATTACAGCTATCTGACCGGGTACCAACTGGGCTAGTTCCATTGTCTGTCTCAGTCTTCATCAGAGGTTTGTCGGAGTTATTACAGCTATCTGACCGGGTACCGACTGGGCTAGTTCCATTGTCTGTCTCAGTCTTCATGGCTTTAGTTTTAACCGTCATTTTCTCCTTTTTGTTACCGTCAGACCTAACCGTCGTTGTGCCTAGTTTTTAAGGATAGTTCTCTCTAATGCGCGCCACGTGTATGTTCCCAGGGAGAAAACCCCATCTACAAGCAGGCAACGTCCACGTTCAAGAACCCAGCCTATGGCGGGAAGATGTAGAGACCAAGAGAAGGGTCACCACTGAAGGATCACCACTGAAGGATCACCACTGAAGGATCACCACTGAAGGATCACCACTGAAGGATCACCACTGAAGATCTCGATCCACTAATCTCTGATGACGTCATCTGACGAGTCTTATGTCAGAGACGCGATCACATAAACGAGCATTATGGCGTGGCGCGAATGCCATCAACCCGGTCTTGGTGGACCAGAATGAAAGGACTGAGAGAGAAGGTTGTTGTGAATCATTGTTATCGCCATATGCGTGTGCGGTGTTCAGTTGTCATCACTCCACAAGCTACAGCATATAGTCGTATGAGGAGAGCCCCTGAAGAAACTTGGAGGCTACAACTGTGGCTGAGTCCAAGGCTAACTTTGGGGGCTGTTAATAACGTTTATGCCTGTAGTGCTTGAAATGCTTGCTTTGTTGATAATGTCTCTGCATAGGTTTTGTGTTGGAAAAGTTTGCTGTTAATAGCTTCTACATTCGACTTCGGCCAGTGTTTTTTTAGCAAAGCAGTAGCTCTGTGCGTTTTGAACGTGCAATCACTATCAGTGCTTATAATGCATCAACATGTTTTAAGCGTTTGCTATAGTGAGTCATGATATCTGCAGTTATACAGATGATAATGCTGGGTAAGGACCAGGGGCGTCGCCGCAGTATTTCGAGTGAGGGGGCCAACCAGGGATATGGGGGAACGAGCAAGGGGTCTGGGGGAGCCGACGCCATAGGCCTAATGTTAAAATCCTGTAAGCTTGGGGGTGCCGAAGAGGGTTTTGAGCGCACCTGGGGGTGCTCGGCTCCCCCAGGCTCCCCCGGTGGCGACGCCCCTGGTAAGGACAATGTCCAGTAAATCCAGCCTAGGTCAAAAGGCGCTTGTGAAGTAATGCGAGACCATGTACTTTGGAAAAATCATGAAATGTAAATTAATCCTGTTAGTTTTTAGAGATATGCTATGGTATCGTTTTAAAGGCGAGAAGTATGCGATTCTAGGAACGGTGCCTAGGAGCTTTGTTTACCGAGTGTTGTCACTCACGTGCGCTACGTGTACGCCATCATGTCAGGCCTCATTTTTAAATAAAATGTTTTGAAAAAATGTGCATTGTTCGTCAATTAAAACATGGTGCGCTTTTTAACGGGACTGCTGAAGGACTGCTCAGTTCTCACCTTTATAAATTGATTGACATAAGATGGAGACAAATGGGAAGGTCAAGTGATCGAAGCGAAAGCCAATAAATCAAAAGGCAGAAGTCAAAATTATGCTATAAGTTCAATGCCTATATACCTAACGGGGTGCCCGGTATACAGAAGAAACGAACTGCCAGTGATGGCATTTGGTAGTCCTCCATTACTCATGTCCGGTACCGGTAGGCAGCTCGTAAGTTCGTAACAGCACGTATGAGTCAGGGCTAACCACATTTTCGCTGAGTGGGTGATCTATTAGGCACTTCCGCCTATGCATTGTAATGGAATCTCCAATCACATCACCGTCTGTGTCTAAGCGAGAGTGCCGATGGCGAGATGCTGGGAAACTGTGCTCGATTTTGACCAAACGTGGTTCAACTGTGAACCAATGCTTCAGTATATTCACTGTAGGTGGCAGCACCAGAGCCAGCGCCCGTGCTGCCCGCCTCGCAGTCGCGGCTCACCTCTCGCCTAGAATCGACCGTCTGACATTAATATTAGCATTTATATATATATATATATATATATATATATATATAGATATTATATAGATATTATAAATATAGCATAGCATATAGCAAACATAGCATATAAACATAACAAAGCATTAGTGAAGCATTATTTTTTTTTATTATTTTTTTGCGAGGAATCACGAATTCTGGGGATAAAGTGAAATGGAGCCACTGTAATACATAGCAAAATCTTGAACATCGGTGACGGGATGACAGGTACATTCGTCTGGGAAAGGTACTGTGTAATTGTTTGCAGTGGCGGCGGAAGATATCTCCAATGTGTGGCAGAGAAACTAGGGGGCCCCACAGCTCGGCCGAAGCCCCCTCTCTAGCCCAAAACCCCATACAAAGTGTGACATAGTATCTTTTTGGATTTAGGCCACTATATTTGTATTTCGTTGGGCCTTTAAATGCTCGAAAAAAAAATAATCGGAGGGGCCCATATTGAGTCTTAGACCTACCGACTACCGAGGGCCCCCTCAGGCCGACTGCAGAAGGCCTTCTGTCGGCCTTACAGGGCCCCTCAAGGCTCAGGCTGGCTGGGGACACATCGGGGCCCTCGACCATTTGTTCGGTCAAACAGAAAACACAAACATTAAACGAAGTACTTCTTGGAGGTCAAAACTGTACTTCTTGGAGGTCGCAGGTAGGTAGGGCAAAAACTCTTTCAAATTTATGGGGGATAAAATCGTATGTTTGCCCCCTGACTTCTTGAGTGAGTGGGGGAACTGCTTCCCCTACCCCCATCTTCCACCGCACCTGATTGTTGTAATGTAGGCATTAGGCTATAGGCCAGTCCTGCAAGGTGAAACTCATTGTTCAAGTCTACAGTGTAAAAATCTTACAGAACAGGCACCACCACCAAAGTGTTACTTTTTGCCAAGAGTATGACGTTCGCGCCATTAAAGGAAATGGTTCACCTTTAACATGGGGTTTTGAGTTGAAATAGCCAAGTTGTGGCGCATACTCGAAAATGACTTGTGACACTTTCACATTGTTATAGAAACCTCTTAATTATTTAATATTCAGTCCTTAAAGTCGGGACCGGGTTTACCCGGTAACTCCAATCGCTGATTTTGGCTGATATGACGGCATGATTAGTGGACAGTAGAAGATGACGATGAGGAACGTTTGGAAAAGTGTTTGAATAGAAACGCATAAGTGCTGGACTGGACAAACACTAAGATGGTTAAGTCCATCATTTTCCGTGGATTGGCCTGGATGCAAGAATAGAACTTGTGAGGCTTTATCGTGATTTTGATGGTTAATCAGTCTAATAAAACGTTATTCTTAGCAAACAGTTCTCAAGCGGAAATTATTCAGACGTACCTTAAGTCTTAGATGCGTCCGAAATCCTGTCCTTCATCTTGACTGTCATATCTTTGCGTGATGGGATTTTCAAGGAATAACTCCAGTTTCAACTGGCACTGATTAGCACAAAGATACACTGGATAATTTGGTGCTTAATTGAAATACATTGTATTAGCTAAGTTATAACACAACTAAAGGGAGGCGGACCAGACCCGATCAGATGAAACCAACGGAAACTTCCTGTCACTGGTAAAACACAAATACAAGCGGCAATAGTAATCATTTGGTAATTCTTTGCCGTTTGTTTTATCTATGTGACTTCGCCCATTAATGATGTATTCCCGTCGGCGATTATGCCAAATAAATAAATGAATAAGCACGTGATTTGACTTCGAATTAATCTCCGTGGTTCTAAAAGCGTTGCATTTTCTCGCATCTTTAACAAGTCATTAGCCAAGTACTGTCTTGTATGCGCCACGATCCCTTCAAATCGATGACGTTTTGATGACGTACGTGCTTCTTAGAAAGCAGATTTTGCGCTATTTAGAGGAAAAAGTATGAACTTGAACCAAATATCTGACTTTGTTTTCCGCGTAAATATATATTTTTAAGACTTACTAGTATCATGATAACTAATTTCCAACTTCTCTTCATCATTTCTTATACTTTTCTCTTTTTTTCAAGCTTAACTATTCCCTTTAAACAGCATTGCAAATTGAAACCCCTGGATTTCTTGATAAACCTTGACTGGTTCCGCTCCAACCGAAGACAGCATAAGGCACAACAAGAGATATAATTGTACAAACCATTACACCGGTATAGTCAGTGGCGGGTGTCGATGAATATGGAACGTTCATCTTCAATTTATGCCCATCAGTTTTGTAAACTGTGACTATGCTTAACACGGTAAATCATATTTGCAAGTAAATACACCACGTGCCACCGGCTATAAAGGTTAGCTTTTGATTGTGTTTATAGCCATCGTGCATCACAAGGCATCGTGCAAGACAAAATAAGTGATATCTCGTTAAAATCATTTTTTTCCTCGAAGTTCGTCTCATTCATGCGCCACAGGAAGTCACCGTGTTAATCACAGCCATCATCCACATGCTGGTACTCCCCGCCATCGCTCCACCATTAGCCAGCAGCAGCGTACAGCATCACCGCCATCATTCATCTCCCTGGCAATGTCGAAATCTGCCGGTGCCATCCGCCGGCGCCATTTGGCGGTGAAAGGGGCTGATTCGCGGACCGACACGTGTGCTGGCACCGGACTGGGACCGCGCGCCAGGCACAAAACAGGATATCACCACGGTCGGACCGCACTGCGATCGGCACTGCAGTGCATTGTCACCACAGCATCAGCACAGCGTGCTCCGGAAACACGGGGCCATATGTCGGCCAACAAAGCCAGCAGCGGGCGCGTGCCGCCGCCGCCGCCGCCACCGCCGCCGCCGCCGACCGGGCAGGCGGGCGGCGGAAGGGGAGAGGGCGGGGGCGGTGGGAGGCTGGGCGGCACCCGATGCGTCGCAGTGTCCCCAGACGTGTCGCCCGTCCGGTCATTACAGAGACAATGGTGAGCGGCGGAGGGGCGGGCCGGCCGTCACCGGGCAGCGTCAGCTGGTGGGGAGGCCGGTACAGCGGCACTGGCGCCTCGCTGTCTGTCACGGCAGACAACCACCGGGCGTACATTGTCCGCTGTCCCTGTATATATATATATATAGTATATAATATATATATATATATATATATATATATATATATATATATATAACAAAGCTAGTAAGCACATGTTTGTGACTGAAAAAGTATTGCAATGTTTCACCTTTATAGACGTTTTTTGCATGAATGTTGCCACCGTGGGGACGCTATACGGATATTGTCCCTTGTAATATTCAGCCATTCCTGACGTCACTAAAATATAAATATCTCAAACTTATTTTGACGCAACTGTTCATTGTTTACATAGACGAGGTAAAATATATTTAAGTACATGTGCACTTGGACATGTCCCCAGGGGTGTAGTTCCGGGCCTCCCTAATCACCACAGTCGTCCTGTTCCATGTTGCTGCAGCTCTACATATATGGAAAAGACCGCCTGCCATGCTCCGTCGGAACGCGGGGGCACGAGTTTCTCTCTCTGATACCTCTGATCTGTGCGCATTTGCTCACAGAGCGACTCAGGAGAGGTGTGGCTGTCAAATTATGGCGAATTGAAGCACGCGGGCTACCATACATAGAGCATGTGTGCGGCTTGGTCGTGCGGGAGCGGCGCGTTTCGGGCGGTGGTGCGGCGCGGTGTGGTGACGTGTGCGGCGTGGTGCGGGCGCGGTGCGTCGCGGGTCTGTGTGAGCTGTATACGGCGCCGGTGCAGCTGTCGACAATCCGCCCATGGCGGCCCGTCGCCGTACCGCCGAGCGCTGCCTGTGCCTTCTGGCCAAGTCATCGCCGGTAATGCCGCCCGCCCTCACCATCCACAACACGCCCCTCCAGCCGCTGGTCACGTGCCCCCCCCCCTCCGCGCCTCCCCTGCCCCCGGTCCTAATGAGTTGACAGATTCTGCGGTCACACGGTGCGGTGTCGTCAGGCTGCAAACGAGCTCCAGCCATGTAACAGTCGCGTGGCTGCTGAAATAGGGCCCTGTCTGAGGTGCTCTCGATGAGGCCGAGCACACTAAAGATGCTCCAACAAACTCAGTATATCTGCAGAGCCGCAAATAACTAAAACTTCTCTTAGAAAGGCATATTGTAACGTCGTTTTACGTTTCCCCTATGGGAACGCTTCGAAGACGACATGGGCTGTGTTGTAGCTTCTCCATATGACAATAATATCCACACTCGATAGTAAATACTTGGTAGCGAGCGAGCGCGAGCGCTCGCTTCCGTGGCATATGAGAAATTAGAAGGGTTAAAAAAATGTTGTCAACGACTGCCTGATTGAGCACTGTCGTTCTGTTTTGTCTCCCAACCAGCACAGATTCTTACCCAAACGCTCGTGCGTGGCCAATCTGACTTATTTCCTGAACGATGCCTGGGGCTCCATAGCCGAGGGGAAACAGATGGACGCTGTATACACAGACTACTCAACTGCCCTTACAAGCGTCAATCATAAACTGCTGCTGCACAAGATGAAGCACTCTTTTAACGTGTCGGACTGCACATTTACTGGAGGCTTTAATCGTATCACAGAACACAATGTCGAGTGCGAGGCATTATAGATAGTTCAGCATGCATTTTAAACAAACTTCTTAAACTTAAAACTTTATCTTGGACGGCAACCTATCG
>VOPJ01001252.1:0-14523 GCA_014673585.1 Semibalanus balanoides
CCCAGGACCCATTAAGATCCTACCGCATACACAAGTCCGAGATCGATAATGAACCACCTCGACAATTTGTCCCGTGACAATCAAATGCCGTTTGAATTTCTGGAATCCGTCCAACACATCTAGAAATACGAGGAGACAAAAATATATGAGAAATAGTGTCGAGGAGATAAATCCCGGTTGCATCTCTGATTTTTCATATCCTAGAACCTACCAGCCGCGCCTGTCTCGATCGTCTACGAAAAGCTTTTCCATTCGGCCGAGAGATGTCGCTGCCAGTACTGCTGACGGCCGTGGGTTGTCGCGTGGTCGGTGGTCACACGGACACTGGCCCTTCGTACGGGAAAGATAGCGGCCGTTGAAATACCTCTCAAGTGTATGATCGGGCAATCAATCGCTCAGGCGGACGGTGTTCGGGGAAGGCTGACGGTGCGGGGGAGTTGCTTCATTGACAGGCGGTGAGCCGGTCAGCTTCGACGAAGCAGCTGGCTGTCACAATTGCGAGCCTGTTCATTTCATTCAGAGCCCGCCAGCGCCGCACGGACTGCATTGCAAAGATGCACCGGATACGGCCGCAAACCAGAACGCAGTTGTGAACCTGAAGGAGGGCCCCGCTGCAATATCTTGAGATAATCTTATCGGGGAAGTACTGGTGCGACGTGGTGCGGCACGTGCCGAGGTGATGGCAGCAGGGGCCGTGTCAGGGGGTGCACGTGTCAGGCGGACGTGTTGAATAACACACGATCAGAAGGAGACAGAAAAGAAGCTGCCGCCCGTTCTAAGTTGTCAGAGCTGCCGAATAAAGACCACTGTCATCCGAGCGTCTGTTTTTAGCAAGTTTATAGAGCTGTCTGCACCTATTTCCGACCTGCGATAGCTACAGGGGTGGAACTTTATATCTCCTGGGGACGGCCCGAGCCCCCCCCCAATGATGTCAAATTTTAACATTAGGCCTACGGCGTTACATGGTAAGAACTGAGTTAATCTATCAAATTAACATTAGGGCCCCCGAGCGATTTCATAAAGTTCCGCTTGTGGATAGCTATATTATTATAATTGCCTTTGTAAGCACTTGTAGCTTCCTGTGTTCTTAGGATCAAAGGCTTAACACGTTGACAAACTGTCCATAAATGTACATAATTAATCAAAGCAAGCTATCACTATAATATAATTCAGCAAAGATCAAAGGAGCAAGGAGCAGAGTAAAGCGTACATACGAGTACATGGGCTCCGCCAGCGTTGGGGGACAGGGGGACATGCCCCCCTCCCAACTTCAAAGTTGGGGGACAGAGTGTGTTTTGTTTTCCCCCAACTTTGAGCACATGACAGTAACCTCAAATTTCAAGCACCTCAAACAGTACATACTACCGCTCCTAGCACCTTCAACTGTAAGAATACAGTTATCCGGGGAATAAAATCAAAATTTTGCGCCGCTCCGCAGAGCAATAATGCAACTCAAATTACATTGTATGCGGGTAGCGCATTACTATGTTATGTTTTGTTTATATGTTGCTACTTTCCTACATCATTGTGCAAAATAGTTAGCCTTATCACTTTTGTAACATTCTACCCGTGCCCACGAAGGGTGTTAAACCATAGAGATCCTTATATACATAAGAGATGTCAGATGTTATAAGATCCATAGAGATGTTATAAGATCTCTGTGGTTTAAACACCCCCTGGGGTTTTATCGATTACGAAAAATGGCGGCGCGAAGCCCCGACAAATTTAGTCTAACTTTGCATTGATCCGTTTAACACATTGTTTTTTAAGTTTTAGTTTCGTGTTGGATCAGGTCAGGTTACAAGGTCAGTTCAAGTGACCCCACCTCCAAAAATGTTTGCGGTCGCGCCATGACCACAATTTCTGCGGGATCGATATCAAACTTTTAGGATTGCATGAAGCTATCTATACCTACAAAATGTTTATTTCGAAATTCGGATATCGGTGACCTGAGATCGGGTCAATTTCGTGGCAGGTCTTCAATATAAGTCAACGGAGAAATATTCCAATGCTTCCTATTTAAGGATATCAGTCCAATTCCTTCTGGATAATGTTATAATAGGATATCCTCGATGATCCAAGCGCAGGTTTTTTCAGTGACCTATAGGGATCATCCGAGGCCATCCGAGGTCACCAACACATTTTTTCGTCAATAACTCTCGACATAATGAAGATATAGAAGTGAAACTTTCACAAGCCTGTTAGTATCGTCGAGACACGTCTCCTTAAATGCAGCCTGATCTACATGAGTCACCACTTGACCTTGACTAGAGGTAAACTATTAAGTTGACCAAATATGGTCAGCATAAATGTGTTTCAACGCGCCTTGACGATACAAACACGATGGTGTAAACCAGTGTTTTCAAATAGAAATCGGGTGCACCCATGGGTGCCCCACTCAATTTGTCCGAATTGTCTGGGCTGGGTATGCATTTTTCGACTTTAACATGGGTACTGGGTGGGCATGGGTAATGACAAATTTTTTAGTCATGTCGCTAGCCGCTATTTTTTTCCACTTGAACATCCGGATTTTTAAACTAGGTAAAAAATGTTAATAAATGAAATATAGGACGCTAGGAATAAATTTTGACAATTATATGAGAACAATAAATAATGGAGCAGTGGTGAAAGTTTTAAAAATCCCAAATCTTGTCCGATCCAAAGTCTGATCCAGTATGGCAATGTTGACCGAAAAGTGTTCGATGATTCAAAAGCCACAACACAGCCAGGTGCATTATATTATTTCTCGTTAATAGCATGCAAGTTAATGTATTAGAATAATGGTTGCAAATTTTGTAAAAATAATTATCTGCTTAATATGGATGGGCCGGACCTGGCATGGGCTTCACTATTTATAATTTGAAATGGGGTCTGGTCTGGGTCTGGCTTGGCCAGGGGCGGTAGGAACTCATTTGAAGTTTGGGGGGCAAAAATTAATTTAAAAAAAAATATGGTAAATTTTGTAAAATATATTTTTGAAATATTGGGGTAAAAAAACATTTTTTTTTTAGATCCGAGATAGCCATTTTGTAGAACTCTCAATTTC
Source organism: Semibalanus balanoides (assembly GCA_014673585.1). Taxonomy (NCBI): domain Eukaryota; kingdom Metazoa; phylum Arthropoda; class Thecostraca; order Balanomorpha; family Balanidae; genus Semibalanus; species Semibalanus balanoides. The sequence goes on from VOPJ01001252.1 coordinate 3,047, forward strand.
ACGTGTTTTAAAGCGTTTTATTTGAAATTTGCTTCAAAACTATATTTTTGTGATTTTTCCAACATTATTTTCGACCAAAAATGCTATGTACCTACTGACATCACTAAAAATAGTATATCTCATTTTGTTCGACGCAACTGCTAAATTTTTACATAGATAACGTAAAATTGATGTACGCGAAGGTATACCAAGCTTTACAAGTGAGTTTACATCGATATCTGCAACGCTTCGGAAGTTATTTAGGAAAAACGATGGGGCATCGGATCCGACCCGTAACAGGTGGTCGTGGGCTAAGCCTCGTAGTTTTTGGACGCAAGGTATTTGAGACTCAAAAAGTGTGGGGGGGGCGTTGACCCCCGCCCAAAAAGTTGAAGGGGGCAAGTTTCCCACTCCCCCTCCCCCCCCCCCCGGCTCCTACGCCTATGGGGCTTGGTGTTCATGCAGGCTTCGGCTTGGCTGGGCTTGGGGTTTAGGCACCCATTGAAAACTATGGTGTAAACAGTATCGTGTTATCTTTTTTAGGTAAAAAGTTATTGGCGAAACACATTTCTTGCAGAAAACGTCATTTTTTACTTGTATTACCTTTAGAACCTAAACTATTGACCTGAGCAAAATGTGAGGAGATAAAATTGATTACAAATTGCAAGAGCGTCATTTTTTTCATAATTCCTGAGATAGAAGGAGTTTCTGAAGCAAAGTCCTTAAACTGGCAAATTTGACCTTTGATAACCTCTGGTGACCTCAACTTGGACCTGAGCGAAAGAAATAATGATAGTATTTAAAAAATACGATGTTTCGAACAATGGTTTTGGTTTTGGTCTACGTCCCATAGGAGCCGATTTAGAAGGGTTCAAACAAAAAAACACTTCAGTTCTTCCTCCATCCCCCAGAAGGGCGTGTAAAATCCCGAGGCCCAGTATGGCTCGGGTTAAGCGAAAAAATAATAATAGAGGTCATAGAGGAAAAGTGCATATCCAGGGCATGAGATTAACAAATTTGCATCGCTCCACGGCGGAATTTCACGAATTACTTGGGGGCTGTTTTTTGCCCCCTTCTGTTATTTGCCAATATCTCCTAAACCAAAAGCAGTATCGTATCGTCACCAATCTTTTACGTCTTCTTTCACATCAATTTGACATATGTTGGCCGAAGAAAAACGATTGGATTATGATAGATCAACCAGAAATGACGTTCGAGTGAAGTCATGTTCTGCATTTTTTTTTAAACAAGGGCTTGCAGAAAACGCTGTCAAAAACAATTTGTTATATTAATTAATTTGGTATAAATCAAATGACTGGTACTAGACTCTGCTATCAAATTGCGATCTCGGATTTTCGAGTTTTATTGGAATTCAACATTTTGAGAAATCGAAATGCATTTTGTAACAAAACTCTCGAAAAAATCAAAGTTATAAAAACGAATAAATATGATTGAGACGTGTCAGGTGAATTTGTGTACCAAGTTTGAAGTCAATAGGTATCGTCCAAAATGACTGACTTAACCTCTCAAAGTAAGAAAATCGACCACTTCTACAACATTACCATGCATACAAAAATAAATTTGCTTTTTGCTTTTTACTTGCATTGTTATGGAAGAAATAATGTTCAAAGGTCATTTTGTTGCGTTCTAGACAAAAAAAGTGTTACAACGCCTAATGACCGTAATCTACAGTTTGACCTCGTGACCTTCTTGGATGACCTTGACCTGAGCTTAGGTCATCAACAGCTAAGAATGGTACTAAGAAGTGTCAGACACACGAAACATACCGAATTACCAACTGTCGCATCGCACGACACGCACGACTATCGCACGACAATACCAGCCATCGAGACAGTATGACACGATCAAACATGTTGCCTTTGACGTGACCTGTGACGTCATCGGTGACCCCGAGGTTCACAATATTAGGTTTCCTTCGACACATTTTCCAGGGCTATCGAATTCCGTTTGAATTTTTAAGATCAGTCCAGTAGTTCCGAAGAACCGAGGGGGTGTGCTCGAGAAGGGGTCCTTTTAAGGCGCCACCACGGACGAAATCCTGGCTATGTGCCTGGTTCATGGGCCTCTCTGAGGGTCTTGACTCTTGAGAGTCTTGGTCTAATCCAGCCCATCAAAAGCTTCAAAAGGGGGGCCTCGAAAAATAAAGTGGCCCAAATCCGTAGAGTTTGTCATATTCAGGGGCAGTTTTTTGGGTGACACCATGACTGGCGTCTGGCTTACCCACCCCCTTCTTTGGAACGTTGGCTGCGCCCCTACTCAGCCCTATATCTCGTTGACCTCATGAATCCACGTCCCCCCTCCCAACTTCAAACCCGTGGCGGAGCCCTTGAGTCTATGCGGACAAAGATAAGACGCGTATCCTGCAATTTTATATTTTGTATTAGCTCAAGTCCTATAATAATTCCATCCACACCGCTTGACATGCGAAATGGCTAATAATCAGTAAACAAAATATAATCATGTTAATGCGGCGCCTTATATTTTGGAAAAGCTAATAAACATATTATATGTGTCTATGTGACATAAGAACCGCAATCTAAAAAAAAATGGTGTAAGCAACAAACAGGTGCAACAAACCATTCCAACTAGCTGAAATCTGATTAATAGATCGCTCTTAGAATTGCTGTTGATAACATGCAAAGCCATTCATAATCGAAAAAAATGCGCGATACTGCCCACATCAGAAAAGCTGTCATACAAAAGTCACGGGATGCCCATTGCCCATGCTTTTCTTGGCCTATGGTGACCTGATCACATGTCTCCGCCAAACCAAGACCGGACCTTCCTCTGCGGAAAGTCCCGCCCCGCCCTGTGGAGTCATTCTACCCCGATATCCGGCCTCCGTGGCGAGCGCCACCTCTGACCGCAGCAGTCTGGGAGGCCGGCCATGCGGTGACGGGAGGGCAGGGGACCTATCGGGACGGAAGTCCGGATCCGTGCCGCCACTGAGAAGAGGCGACGGACGACGGGAGATGATGTCGCCACGCGACCGCCACCGGCCTGTGTCGGCTATTGTGTCACAGGTCTGATGACACGACTTTCAGTGAGAGGGGGAGGCTTAAGACACTGTTCACTCCGTCTGTGTTTAACCGTTTTCCCTGCGGACTCCCGATGGACAGAATAACGCAAACCTGCGGGAGGCAATTCTGCCCCCCCCCCCCGCCAGAGATCTCGAGAACCGTTCGGCCGATTTCGATGGGACCAACACCATTCGATTTGTCATGACTGCGCAATTTATTTTTTATTTAAAAATGGGGGTCAGGGGCAAAAAATACGGACATTTGGGGGTGTTTTTATAGAGGATATGTGGTTCGACCTATTGTCATGTCCAAAACGCTTTTAAGCTTCCAATGTACTGGTCTTCAATATTTAAAAAGGACATTTACCTACCAGCATGAAAAATCACAGGCGTGTTCAGGAGATGTAAAATGGATGGATTTTTCGGATAACAAATATGTGCTGTTCGTGATTGTTTGGAACGATATGAATGGCACATGTGGAATTTTTGCCGTCATTGGTTAAATATAATACATTGCGCATACGAGACTAAATGGTTTCCAAATCGCAGAAGGTATGCAAAGTGATCGCCGGAGACCATGAAGGTATCTCAACGGATACCATTATGTGTAAGTTCTCACAACTGGTTTGCAGTGGCGTCAAGGAGAACCTTTGTGACACTTCATGGAATTCATTTATTCATTTTCCTAATTTGTATAAGCAATTGCGAAAATTGTGTTAGGCTGTGAAGCGGCGCAAAATTGTCCAATTGTTGACTGAATAGCAGGATTTTGACCGCTGCTAAGGCTTTTTTACGATAAATTGTTATCTTTTACCGAAAATAGTTAACTTTCACAGTTTTCTCCATCAGATCATTGTTTTTCACGTTCAGCAGGGAACGCGTGGGGGGACAATGGGCATACTTGTACTGAATGCCCCCCGGACTCCTGCGAGGGGCCTCTGATGTCCTTCCTGGATCCGCCAGTGGTCACTATTTACTTATTTATTTCACATCACGTCTCATCCACTCATAGTCGTACCTCATACCTGAAGGTCCATGCGTGCCCTTTTGGCCAACGGGCCCCTGGCTAATGGGCCCCTTTGGCCCCTTTGGAAATAGGGCCCGAAAGGCCCTATCTTATCTCTAAAGACCACGCGAAGCGTGGTCTTTAGAGTGTTTAGAGCACATCAGAGGCTCTTCAGAGGTTCTTAAGAGGTTTGTGAGGTCAGAGTACCCCCTAAGGCGACCAGAGTGCCACCAAAGGCGGCCAGAGTGTCTTCTCAGGTGGCAAGAGGGACCCTCAGGCGGTCAGAGTCATAGGCGTACCAAGGGGAGGTGGCAAAAGGGCAATTGCCCCCCTGAAGGTATGTGCGTGCACCCTTGACCCATGTGCCCCCTTTGGAATTAGGGCATTTAAAAATCTAAAGACCACGCGAAGAGTGGTTTTCAGAGCACTTCAGTTTTTTTTTCTCGATGTTCTATAGGTCAGAGGGCCCCCTCAGACGGCTCTGGGGTTTCATGGATGCAGAGCAACCAAGGCCTTTGGAGCATCAACTGGACTCACCTTTGCTATTAGCTCAGAGACGCAGCCAGACCTTCGACAGGGGCACAGCATCCAAAGGGCCCCTCAGCAAATCCCCCCCGAAAAATGGCGCAAAATAAAAATTCCCTGCGATTTAGACGCCATATTTTACAGGGCCCCATAAAAGTCGCAAAAGGAACTCGCGACCATTTTTATGAAAAGTCGGTCCATTGGGCCTCACCTGTGCCCCTGCCAGTGCCTCATGCACGAAATGAGGGTTTGCGCCTACGGTGTCTCACACAATTCAGTCCGTAATTTCGCCGCTGGCAAATACGGCGAGTTTTTTGGGGGATGTACCGGGGTCCCCTGAAAAACTAAGTTTTGTGATTTTTTTTCGAAAAAAAATGTTGAAAATATGCCCTCTAGAAATATAGTGGGCCAAATCCGATTTTTTTATGGGATTACTTGTGCCCCCGACCGAAATTGCCCCCCCCCCCCTCCTGAAGCGAATCCTGGGTACACCACTGCATCCACTATCTTGGCTTTTCATGAGAACAGGTCACACGATAAAACTGAAAAACGCTTAACAGATTAAAGACCGGATAATGCGATCTAAGCATCATTTGGGTTCGATGAGGAGTGATTTTACACCTAGAGCGATTTTCGTGCAACGTGTGGGCATTTAGGAACCGTGCGTATATATAGGGACCTAGGTGTTGCATGAAAATACCTCATTTACTTCAGAATGCCTCTGCCCCCCACATTTTCGTCGCGCAGCTCTTGCATATCATGTCAATGAACATCATTATTCTACTACGATCATGTATGCGTTACGTTATGCTTCATTTAACATGAACACCATTATCACACTACAACCATGTATGCATGTACGTTACACGTCATTTAAAATGATTTTACTTTGTGCAACTCAGATAAGTCTATTTTAGACTTAGTGAGTTTGATTATGACTTATGAGTGTAAAACAAAAATAGTCTCTAAATGTTCCTACACCAATAATTTACAGAACATCGCAGATCTACCAAATATGAAATAAAGAGCCTAAGATATTACACATATTTTTATCAATATAATCTAGGATTTATTGGATCCTTCGACATAATCCCAACGCATGATCATAGGAATCACACTATAGATATCGGGATCGTGGATCTGCTCGGGATCTTAGTACATCATGGCATGGTGTAAGCTGTACGTGTAAACGCTTCAGCTGCTGCCGCACTGAGCGACATTTGCACTGAAGTGGCTGTCACTGAAATGTGGACTCACGTGACAGGTACGCTGTATCAGACGGCCGATAAGCGACACGGGATTGAACCGGTACCGAGCAGCATGGACCGTGTGCACAATGGAAAAGCGACACCGTCAGTTCTGAAAAGAATGCCGTGTTACACACTCGCCGGGCGTGTACGGTGTACATCTGGAGGTGATGTCATTCAAAAGGCTCTGTGTATTTCAGGGGTTGATTCAGCAAGAATGACAGCTATTGGAAAAATGCGTGTCACGAATTCAGATTACGATGGTTATAACTCTGTCACTCTTTTTTCTCTCGGTAAAATGTCGACTCAGCTGACAGTTGGAGCCGGTAAGTGCCGACCGTGACGTCATCTGGTGAACACACAGCCTAGCGCCATCGGCAGCCGAGCATGTGTGGCTGAACAGCGACTAGAACAGCCGATCAGCCACGCAGCCATGCCGATGCGATGATCAGCTCAGCTGCATTGTGCGCGCTGCTGGATATGTAATTGTACAAGGATCAATGATTTGAAAAGGCGAGAGTCGTGAGAGTCGCCCAGACTTGTAACGACTCACATTTGCTTGAGTCGACTCAAGTCTGACTCAACAGCCGAAGAACTGACTCAACTCTTGACTCAAATGCTGTCAGGGACGTATCCAGGGGGCACGGGGGCCATACCCTCCTGAGCAAAATAAATTAACACTAGATAGAATGGGATTCTTTGAAAACCCGACCCTACCCTGTCCCCCCGGTCAGCAGCATTTGGCTTAGGAACAATTTTTTCCCGACGTGCCCCCCTCTCCCTGATACAAATCCTGGCTACATGCCTGAGTGTTGTTAACAAAAAATGAATCGACTTGACTCTTGACTCAGAGCTGTTTATGAAAAATGAATCGACTCGACTCTTGAATCAAGTGCGTAGTTTTATCAAACTGATTCGACTCGACTCAAAAATACATTGAGTCTACTCAATTTGACTCATCACCAGTTTCATTATTATTTGATGTTGACCGTGGGGAAAGATAGGGTCGGGTGTCAGATAAATCGCATTCTGTCGGTGTCATATAAATCGCATTCTGTCTATTATAGTGAAAGTTTATTTCCTCAGGTGAAGGGGCGTAGCCCAATACCTCCTTAGCCATATCCCTGTTACATTTGACTCACATTTGTTTAAGTCGACTCAAGTCTGACTCACAACCAAATAACTGACTCAACTCCTGACTCAAGTTCTGTTTTAAAACAGATTTAATCGACTCGACTCTTGACTCAAGTCCCGTTTTTTGTTTTAATTGGGTCGACTCAACTCATGACTAATCCAAAAATGTCTGACTCATGAGTCGATTCATGACTCAACTCTGAGTCAGTTACAAGCATTGAGTCACCAGTGCAAATAAACGTGTTGGTCGCAATAAAGTATCACCTGAAACATTGCACGAAAACGCATATAAGGACCGCTGTACCGAAACAAGTTAACTAGCAGTTAGCACGCTCAAAAATGTAGCCGGACTGAAATCTCGATGCAGTGCTGGGTTATGACAGGTGCACCGTGCACAGGTCCGTTTTGGGGGATTACCTGTCTAACAAGAAATACATGTGGTAATGATGCTTCCAGAAACGTTGATGACATCATTTCTATATTTTACATTTTGTAATGTGGCATGAATCATGAGATTGAAGATTCTGTCGCATATTATGTAACAAACGTCAAACATTCACTAAACGCAACGCTGGAAATAACCAATCACCGATGTTTAACTATACCTACACTCAAATAAAACATCACATCACTCGAAGGAAAACACCGTCAATCAGGGGCGTCGCCGATGATTTTTGAGTTGGTGGATCGGCTGAAAAGTAAAAAAATAACCCATTTATATGCGTGTATCAAATAAAATTGCAGCATTTGTAATGTGGATTGCCATGTTATAGAAGGTATTTGTTATTAAAGGGAATGTTTCACCTTTATATGGCTTTTGAATTAAGATAGTGATTACAAGGGTTCCGCCACGGGTTTGAAGGTGGGGGGATGTGGCTTCATGAGGTCAACGAGATATAGGGCTGAGCAGGGGCGCAGCCAACTCTTCAGAAAGGGGGTGGGTAAGCCAGTCATGGTGTCCCCAAATAAACTGCCCCTGAATATGACAAAACTCTGCGGATTTGAGCCACATTATTTTGAGAGACCCCCCCCCTTGAAACTTGTAATGAGTTGGATTAGACCAGGACCCTCAAGACACTCAGAGAGGCCAGTGAAACAGGCACATAGCCAGAATTTCGTCCAGGGAGGGGTGGCGCCTCAAAAGGGCCCCTTCCCGAGCGCCTCCTCGGATCTCCGGAACTACTGGACTGATCTTAAAATTCAAACGGAATTAAATAACACTTAAAAATTTGTCGAAAAATATAATATTGTGGACCTCAGGGTCACCGATGACGTCACAGGTCACGTCAAAGGTAAAATGTTTGATCGCGTGTCATACTGTCTCGAATTCGATGGATGGAATTGTTGTGCGATATTAAACGCTTAAGCAGTTGGTAAATCGATATGTTTCGTGTGTCTGACAATTTTTAGTGGCATTCTAAGCTGATGATGACCTAATTTCAGGTCAAGGTCATCCGAGGTCACGAGTTCAAACTGCAGATTACGGTCATTAGGCGTTGTAACACATATTTATATTGTTGTTTTTTCGTCTAGAACGCGAAAAATGACCATAGAACATTGTTTCTTCCATAACAATGCAATTAAAAGCAAAAACAAAATAATTTTGTATGCATGCTGATGTTGTAGAAGTGGTCGATTTTTTACTTCGTAAAACAATACAAAAATACTTTGTCAAAGTAAGAAATCCAATGAATGACTTAAGACCTGTCTTAAACCAGCCAGCAATTTAGTTGGGTACAGATCGGGACAGCTTGGGAAGAGCTATGGAAATCCCACCTTCTCCCAACCTGGTTGGACACATTTGGGATTTCCCAGGCATTTTCGGATCAGACTGGGTGGCGATTGGGGTAAGTTGGGATTTCCCAACCTGTCTGAATCCTGATCATTGGGCTATGATTGGGAACGGTTTGGGATTTCCATTATTTCCCCAATCGCCAGACTTGGGAGTTTCGTGGAAAAACCGTAGAGATCCAGACCTTCACGGTCGCGGCTTTATACCTATGGCAGGGACACACTCAGTGATTTCGTAAGGGCTATATGGAGTTGACTAAAATAACGTTGTTCTGACTTCAGTCCTGTCGAGACATTAATTCTGAAATCCGTAATATGTTTCAAAGGGTCCGAGGGGTGGATGCACTGAAATAGAAGCCTCCCTCCAGTCAGGCCCCTCGAAAATGCGCAATAATTCCCCCAAGGTTTGCCATGATGAGACCCTGGTGGGTCGTAGCGATCCTGGGCATCGTAGTGACATTATGTAATCGCTTAACCCTATTCCCTGCGGGGGGCAGATTCTGCCCCCGGTAGTTTTTCGCCCGCTGCTTCTAAACCATAACGTCTATCGTCTTGACACTTTCGGATTTTTCCTAAATATGAACGACGCATGTTCTGTGAAAATTGTGAAAAAATCGGCTCAGCAGAGGCGGCTCCAGGGTCAAGTTTTTGGGAGGTCGTTACGAATGCAGGACGGTGTGCGGCGCATACTTCCTTTAGTTTGCGGTGGAATAAAAGCGTCAGAAACTAAGTCGATGCTTTTTACATCATACATAATTGGATTATACATATTTGGCCGGAGGCACACTCATACATAACATGGGAGGCGATATTTCCTCCGTCAATTTAACGGCCAAACTTCAATAAGCAGATGATAAAAGGCTTCCGCAAATGGTGGCCTCCCAGTTGTTTTACCTGAATCCGCGATTCACAAATCTTTGTTACCATTTAACAATTACAGCAACAACCCACATGTGACGTTTCCCACCGTTCCAAACATAGGAATAAGTACAGTATTTTGTATCCAAAATCCCCATTTTTTATCCCTGAGACGCTTATGATTTTAATTTGTGTACTTGTCCCTTTCACACATTGAAGAGCATGACATTGGAAGGTCAAAAACGTTTTTTGCATGACAATCGATCGAATCACACGGCCACAATGACCTTTCAAAGGCACCCAAAATTTTCGTATTTGTTGCCCCCTGGGCCCCATTTTTTAACAAAAAAGCAATTTCGGGATCCAAAAAGAAAGACTTCGTCAAGACAAATCGAATGGTGTTTGTCCCATCGAAATCGGCCGAGCGGTTCTCGAGATCTCTGGGGGGGCAGAATCTGCCCCCCACACACACACACGCAGGTTAACGTAATTCTGGCCACCCGCAGGGAATAGGGTTAAGACCGTTGTATTTGTATACGCTTATGATTCTGTAATCGCTTAAGACCGTTACACTGTAGCGTCTGCGACACACACCATGCGACCTCTGCCGAAGTGACTTCAAAAATGTTTCAGTCGGACCTTCAAAAATGTTTCAGTCGGACCTTCAAAAATGTTTCAGTCGGACCTTCAAAAATGTTTGTGGTCGTGCCATGACCACAATTTATGAGGGATCGATATCAAACTTTTAGGATTGCATGAAACCATCTATACCTACAATACGTTGATCTCAGAATTCGGATATCGGTGACTTGAGGTCGGGTCGATTTCGTGACTTCTCCATCTTAAGTCAAATTCAATGGATAAATATTCCAATGCTTTTCATTTTAAGGATATCAGTCCAATTCCTTTTAGATAATATTATAATAAGACATTCTTGATGATCGAAGCGCAGGTTTTGTTCAGCGACTCTTACAGGGTCATCTGAGGCCATCCGAGGTCACCAGCACTTGTTTTGTCTATAACTCTCGACATACCTACCTAATCAAGATACAAAATTGAAACTTTCAGAAAGTAGAAACGTGCTTGTACCGTCGAGACACGTCTCCTAATATACAGCCTGACCTACATGGGTCACCACTTGACCTTGACCAGAGGTCAATTGTTAAGTTGACCTAACATGTTCAAACTCTGGGGGGGGGGGCAGAATCTGCCCCCGCAGGTTAAAGGGACACTGCCACCTTCCCAAAAGTTTTCAGATGTACGCCGCTTGTGGTGCTAAATATGAAGTAATTGCTGCCGAACACGATTGTGGCATTTTTTCTCACAAACGTGCTCATTTCCATAAAAAGGTTTAAGTTTTTAATATTTTCGGGCTGTGCGTCATGTGAACGGAATTGGGGAATAGATAAATTTTACGGCTGCCATTGTACGCTAATGTATGGCCAAAAATGTACCAAAAGTCGAGCTAATCATCACATTTAGTAAAGAGTGACGACGTCCATGGGATCAGGATCCCCGTTCAAATACATTGGGACTGAGATGTTACAGATGTCAAATCAAAACTTAAATTTATTTGTGATTCGACCTCGGTGGTTGTTTTAACTTATACTATACATAATTTCAATGCCTAGCACAGAAAATGGCTATCTCAACTCAAATATAATGATAAGGTAGCAGTGTGAAGTGTCCCTTTAACGTAATTCTGACCACCCGCAGGGAATAGGGTTAACACCAGAAAACAAAAAAGAACATGTCGCGCCGTCGCGGCACTCCCAGCTAAGAAATGGAAAAAAATGCAGATGAAGGGAAGGGTTAGGTGTTAGATGTGGTCAAAAATAAGAAGGCAGAAAGTAGTCGCTGATGAAATCAGCAAGTGAGTGCCCCCCCCCCCCAGCTA
>VOPJ01001253.1:0-14522 GCA_014673585.1 Semibalanus balanoides
ATTAAATTAATGATTCATTGAATCATTCATAAGGAGGAGAATTTATTCATGAATGATGCACATAAAATAAGAATGAGTCAATCAAAAAGAATGATTCAATCAGAATCAATCACAAGTCTGATACAACCCCTCAGATCAGGGCATGTGTCCTCCTGCTGTACTGGTCAGTGATTTGCTAATGTGACATACAGCCCCTCAGACCAGTGCCTGTGTCCCCCTGCTGTACTGGTCAGTGGTTTGCTAATGTGACCATACAGCCCTCAGACCAAGTGTCTGTTCCTCCTGCTGTACTGGTCAGTTGGTTTGCTTAATGTGACATACAGCCCCTCAGACCAGTGCCTGTGTCCTCCTGCTGTATGGTCAGTGGTTTGCTAATGTGACAATACCCCCCTCAGACCGTGTCTGTTGTCCTCCTCTGTACTGGTCAGTGGTTTGCTATGTGACATACAACCCCTCATGATCAAGGGCATGTGTCCCTGCTGTACTGGTCAGTGGTTTGCTATGTGACATACAGGCCCTCAAGACCAGTGTCTGTGTCCTCCTGCTGTCCTGGTCAGTGGTTGCGTAATGTGACATAAGCCTCAGGATCATGGCAATGTGCCTCCTGCTGGTCCTGGTCCAGTGGGTTTGCTAATTGACCATACAGCCCCTCAGATCAGGGCATGTTCTCCTGCTGTACTGGTCAGTGGTTTGCTAATGTGACATACAGCCCCTCAGACCAGTGCCTGTGTCCTCCTGCTGTCAGTTATTGGTCACTGTGGTACAGGCCCTATGAGCTAAATTTTATATAATATATTGTGTATATAACCATTAAAGGGAATGTTTCACTTCTCTGAAAGTTGTCCAATGTACGCCGCTTGTGGTGCAAAATATGAAGCAATTGCTGCCGAACACGATTTCTGACATTTGTTTCTCACAAACAGTGCCAATTTCATGAAAAACTAAGTTTAGTATTTGGGCTGCTGACGTCATAATGAAGGATAATTTTTGGAATAACAAAACCTTCACGCTGCAATATGTATGACTAGTGTATGGCTAATGTATAGCCAATTGTAAACATGTCTTACTTTCATCAACATTTGATAAAAAAGGGGATGAACGACATCGGCTTTAAGGGGCTACCCTAATTACATGCTGGGCCTTTATTTTGCCCGATTGTCAAACCAAACTCAATTTACTTTCGATTAGACTCGTGGGTGTTTTAACTTCTACAATACTTAATTTCCATGGAAATCCAACAACTTGGCCATCTCAAGTCAAATCTAATGTTAATGTGAAACATTCCCTTTAACCACTGATGTCTTTTCGGATGTATATTGTGCCAATAAAGAAACTCTCCTTCACTCGATATTTACGTGGTTACAACCACATCGTTGTTGCAGTGCAAACTACCAGAGACCCAACTCATACAACTCACATGTATATTGCAGGGTTTGTGAAGTGTGCCGGCCAAAGCTACACACGTCTGGCCAAACCCGTCAACTACACCGTTGCAGAACAGCAGTGTGCCGCGCTTGGAGCCCATCTGGCGGTGCCTCTCTCACCCGCCGAGAACCAGTGTGTCATCGACCTGGCCGCACAAGAGGGCTCATGGCTCGGCCTAAGTGACCGTATCTCTGAGGGAGAATACCTGCGGGCGGACGGGCAGGGCGCGCTGCTGAAGGATGAAGATACTGGTCGATTGATGGGCTACTGGGCGAAGTACGAGCCTAACAACATGAAGGGGCACCAGAACTGCGTGCAGCTGTGGTACAACAATAAGGCTCTACGCGGGTGGGACGATGAGTTCTGCTACTTTGAGCGCCTTCCTATCTGCCAGATGAAATAATTTCTACCTGAGGTCTGAGGTGCTGAGAAAGTCATGGACGACCACTTCAGCCGTGGTGCATTTGGGGCGCATTCTCCCGCGCGATGTGCTCCATTCCATTTTCTCTGGCATTTGATCAACAGGAAGTTACGAACGGCAAGAGCTACTAGTCTGGACGACAGAGAACTGGACAAAACTGGAAAGAACCGGACAGAACTTGACCAGAACAGTTGAATCCCAGCAGGGTTATTGGGCTTGTGTGATATTGCAATACCGTTTTTCTTCTTCACATTTGTACACTTCCTTCCTATACATTTCCTTATACATCTATACATTTATATATACATTTCCTTCCTTTCGAGTGAGCTTTGGTGTGCATTGGGTATTCTCTTTATTATTTTACCACGTGCTTGATTTGGACAATACAATAATATCGCTTATTAAGTATTTCATGCATAGGTGAGGGCACTTAAAACGCGCATGGCCGGGGAACTGCGCCGACCACGAACGGCCAGGGGGATGATTTCAGCCCCCCCCCCCTAAGATCTTGAACCACACAATGTAGCGACAAGCGTGAAACGACGTTAGATAGCTCAAGACAAGCTCTATCGACAGTATCAGGCTCTTTGTTATGTCAGGTAAATATTGAGGTCACCAGAGGTCATCAAAGGTCAGATTTTTCAGTTTTAGCACTTCGCTCCAGATACCCCTAAATGTTTCAGGAACTATGATTGCTAGAAACAAACGAAAAAGAAACAATAGCCGTTTTCACGATGGATTATTTTGCACGAAATGTTTTAAAACATCTTAAGATGTTTTGAAATATTTTAGTATGAACGTTTTAGTATACTTATTCTTTCCTTAACTACACAGCTTTTGCAAGCAATTTTTGTCTTAAAATGTCTCAGAATTTTGTAATATGTTGGTAAGAATATAGTATGTTACAAAATTGCAGTGTAGTGGTAAATAGCAAGATAATTATGTATAGGTTGGCTGTGATATGATGTATAGGTTAGCTGTGATCTTCACCTACTAACACTTAACAGAACATCTTGAAACATCTTGGTCTCGGGCACGCTATTGGTCGCTCAACAAAGCAAACTCCCCTTACTCATAATGGACTCGCCTCCAGCGAATCGTTTCTAGCGAAATGCGCCATGCGAAGGCAGACCTGTGATCCATGACGCTGCCAGATTGAGTATTTTAATATGGCGGTATGCTAAACGAACGAATGGGACACTAGAGGCGCATATTTTCTTTAGAAACGGACAATTTTGTTAATCATAATCTTGTAATGAGCTCATTTTGTTCCATAACTCTTGAATAATGATAATATCGCCTAAATCAGTAACTTATTTTCTTGGAATATATCGTATACTAAAACAATTCAAAACATCTTAAGATGTTTTAAAACATTTCGTGCAAAATAATCCTTCGTGAAAACGGCTAATGTAAAGCTCTTGAAAAATGCAATGGCCGAGGTGTTCTCAACTTTTATATCATATCTCTAGTTTAGGCTCCAAAGGTAATCAAATGTATAACTATTTTCGGCAAAGTTGTTTTACGCCAAATAACATTTTATATAATTACGATCGGGCAATACTTTTGACGCCATCATATTTGCATCGCCAAGGCGCTTCGAATCATATTCATGTTGCCAGGTTAGCTCAAGTTAGACATCTTAACTCAGGTCAAGGTCAAGTGGTGACCAAGTGGGTCATGTTGCATATTGGGAGACGTGCCTTGATTAGACAAACACATAAGTTCAGTTTCACTTCTCTATTTGTATTCTGTCGAGACTTATCGACAACAAAGTGTTGGTAACCTCGGATGATTACGAGCGAGCGCGAAGCGTGAACAAGTTCACAATGAATACGGGATTTCTATCACATATAAGCTGCCGACCAGACCCGGTCCGGTCCGGCCCGACCCGTACCGTAACGCTTTTGAAAAACTTGTGTCTTTGGAATCCCATATCTGATTAGCAAGCGGTCCTAGCCATTTGATAGCTCCATTCAATCAATTATGTTATTGACTTAAGTTTCGTCCCCGAGGGGTGAAAACTGGTACTGGCGAGTGGCGGATCCAGGGCCCAATCTTACCACAGCCCAATCTTACCAAGCGCCGTGAATGGCGTCAATGCGTCACTGCCATCTAGCGGCGAAATTAAATCCATGGATAGTATCAAAGAATAGGAAACGCTGAAGTATTTCACGTGATATTGCATTTTTTAGATAAAGCTGGCACTCAGGTAAAAGCGTTATTATTTTATGCATCATTCATGGCGTATAAAGCTGAAAGAGCACTTAAAACAGACACAATTCAAGAAATTGGGAATGAATCAGCTATACGTAGCGCGACATCTAGTGGCAAGTTATTCTAAAATACTAGTTCGAATGCTTATCTTATTGCCCCAATACCCCATCAAGGACCATATATGGGCATTTGAGGGATTGCAGGTCAGCTGTTTGTGGGGCGATGGGGGATTGCACAAAAAGGAGGGTTGGTAAGATTGGGCCCAGGGGGCAGGGGCAAAAGCTCCCCCCTTTCCAGGCTGGACAGGTGCGGCAATACAAATAAGCCTCCCTACAAAAAACTGTGGATGAAAAATGAGTAGGTACTAGGTACTGACTGGGAAAAATAACTCCCCACGGAAAACAATAGCTATGTTTTGCCTCATTCGTGTTTCCTCTATTTGGTAGCAATTTGGTAGCAGACAGCAGTACAGAATTAAGGGAAAGTGGCGCGTCTGACGCTATTTTGATCTCGAGCGATTCACAACCAGCATAGCTACCTGGGCGCCATATATAACTATTTTGTTGCGGCGCCCTTAAGCCCCAATCATCATCATCACCAGCATAGCTACCGGCCCCCATATAGTAACCCTCGGAACGGGGTGAGAATTCCAGCAACATGATCCCAAAGAGGATGCGGTGCTTGGTCCACAAACCAAACCAAACCAACGTAGTTTTTGCGCGGTGGCGATACAGTATTCAATGTTTATCCGAGGTGCCTGTTCGGGTCTCGTCCACGGAAAGACGAGATCCTGGTCTCGGTGTATTGTCGGTCACTACACAGTGCACACGCACAGACGCCAACACCTCTCTCGCGAGCCAGCCGACGGTACTGATCCCGGTCCGGCCAGGTCGGGACCGGGGCGGTTGTCAC
The DNA here is from genome assembly GCA_014673585.1 of Semibalanus balanoides. Taxonomy (NCBI): domain Eukaryota; kingdom Metazoa; phylum Arthropoda; class Thecostraca; order Balanomorpha; family Balanidae; genus Semibalanus; species Semibalanus balanoides. Next base: position 4,976 of record VOPJ01001253.1, read on the forward strand.
CAGGTCATGACTTGGCGCGCGCTGATTCGCTGGCGGTGCGGTAGCACGCGAGTCACAAACCCACGACATGTACCCCGATCGCGCAAACTATTATATTGCGCGAAGCACAAGACGTGATCGCAACATAAATACATCTTCGGTTCAAACCGAGAACAAACGCGATAAACGGTCAAACAGGGCGATGACGCGCCGAGGTACGATCAAACACATCACATGGGTATCGATCAGAAGCTCCGGGCGCCTTCTCGCTACGTCGCGATCGACGCCGGCATCGGGCGCGGGGTCACCAATGCGTGGCGGCGCGATCAGCAGCGTCGCTGAGGTCGCCGCAGATGGCGCCACCTGTGGCAGCGGCGAGGTCGCGCCAGAGGTCGCGGCAGCGGACATCGCACGTGGCGCTGCTGTCGCCGGCGTCCCGTGAGGTGTCGTGGTAGACGTCGGGCTTGGTGCGGCATCGATGCTTGGCCCAGTGGCGGCCGCCAGGGGTTAAACGTAGGTGAGGCAAGTCAGGAGGGAGGGGTGTTTCGTGATTTTTCGGTAGGTTTATAATACATGCGAATCACAATGTACTACTTCACTGCTACTGCAGCTGTTTATACGCTGTCATCAAACATGTGGAATTGATTGAAAATAGGCCCAAATATTTGTAACGCAGGGTGGCGGGTACGTAATGGCTCCTGATTATGCGTTTCTGTCAGTGACAAGAATTGTGCGATTGCATTTCGCAACTAGGACTCGACTCCAGGAGCTTCACATAAAATAATCGGTATATATGCAAAGAACACGTCTAAGAAAAGCATAGAAAATATAATGTCCTATTATTTGTAAATCTAAGTGATATGAACTGGTCGATCGATCTGATCGTCGATCTCCTTGCAGCATTATGCACACTAGCATTATGTAGAGATGGTAAAAAGTTATTAAAACCAGTATTACAAAATATAATATTCAAAATAACCCAAGGACATTGGAATTTAAATCTCGGCACCAGTCACAAAGGTCCTTTGCTGCTGCCGTGTTGACGCCGCACGGATTTTCCGGCACAGAGCGCCGGCGAAAACTCAGCTGATCTGTGCGTGCTGTTACCTGAGAAAAACCGCCAAGAGACCTTGGGCGAAACAAGCGTTTGGGCTGTGAGAAGTGCCTCACAGCCAACTTTTCACATGCTAAATTGTCCAAACGCCAGCCTGTTTTATTTGAGCCTAACCAAAAACCAATACAAATATTTAATAACTGAAAATTAAGACGCCCCCCCCGGTTTTTTAGCTGATTGAAAAAATTGTTTTGCCTATTAATATGGCTATTTTCCTTATATTCCTACTAAAAATTATTATACAATTAGGAGATATGATTTATACTTCATTAATGTTTGGCTATTTTTAGGTAAGGCACTGCCTCATCTGCCTCAATGGAAGGAACGCCACTGGGCTTTGGCCGCGAACGTCAGGAAGGCGTGTCCCGTAGCGGCGCGGATTGTCGGCGGTTTGCGGCTCAGCACCCGGCCACTCTGCAGCTTGATGAAGTCGGGCGATGCTTCCGACTTCACTTATTTCGCCGTACCGGTCCCAGCGCCTTTCGTGTCCCGGTTCTGAAAGCGCCACCTTGTTTGCCGACCTTCAACGTAGGATAGGTCAGCTGCGCGGGAGTTGTAAGTGCTGCTCGAAATGCGCTCCTGTCGACGGGCGGCGGCGGCTTCGGCTTGACACCGAGTGCTGCCACTCTGCAACAAGTCCCCGGTGCTGGCAGCATGTCGCGCACAGGAGACGTACAGAATCTCTGCTGGGCTGCGTCCGTCGGGTCCGGCGTGTTTCCTGTGTTGTAGCGAATGCCCCGGGTCCACAGGTCGCCGGCTCAGCGACTCATCCTGGGTCCCAGCACGCCTGATGAGCTTTTTGTTGTCTTCACGGCGGCCTCGGCTCTGCCGTTGACTGAGGGTATCTGCGATTAAAACTCGATGAGTGACGCCCCAGTCCTCAGGAACTCTTGGAAGACCTTGGCTCGGAAACTGAGGTCCTCCACTGTCCGACAGCGTATTGAAGGCCCGGCGTGGCAGAAGTCGTCCGCTGGCGTCGATCAGCTGGTGCGTGAGGGCATCGCTGTCCCAGGTCTGGACAAACTGCCATCCGGAGCAGTGGTCTACCGTGACCAGGAACTTGTGCCCCCCGTAGTCACCGAAGTCCATCGACACTTCTTCGAACGGTCGGGACGGCGCGTGACGGTGTATCATCGTCTCTCGTGGCAGTGAACGGCCGGTCCCTCTGGCCACGTTATGACACCGACGGACGACGTTCTCGATGTCGTTATCGATGCCCGGCCAGAAGACGATCTGTCGGGCGCGCTGCTTCGTCTTCTCTTTGCCGAGATGACTGCTGTGAAGCTGTTGGAGAATCTGTCTCCGAAGTGTGGTGGGGATGATGAGTCGGCGGCCGTAGACGACGAGGCCGTCATCCACGGTGAGCTGCTCATGGTGCCTCAGCTCACTCATGGCAGTACGGTCTCAGCTCCACTGGGAGGTCAGCCTTACGGCCTGGGGAAGCCGAGAGGACGGTCTCATGTAGCAGACTGGCGGTGGCGTCCTGATGGCAGCTGCTCTTGCCTTCAATCGACGCGAAGGTGTCCGTTGGCGATGGCTCCGATCTGCCGCTGCAGTAAGGAGTGACGCTCCTCCCCTGGATACAGCTTGTCCCCTCATCTCCCTCCGTCGCGACGGCGACCGGACTCCTGGAGAGGCGTCAGCGCGCAGATGCAGGGAGCTTTGGACCAGTGGGCCGTGAAAACGAAACCGAGCTCGCCAGCTTCACTTGGGCGTTGAAAGTCGAGGATTCCAGCTCGTCCAGCATCTTCGAGTTGATGATGGGCACCAAGGGCCTGTGGTCCACGTAGAGATCGAAGTGCTGTAGTCCAGCCAGGAACAGTCGACCCTTGTAGAACGCCCACACGACTGCGGCGAGTTCCAACACGATGGCTGCATACCGGGACTCGGTGTCGGTGACGAAGCGTGAGCCGGCCTGCACCACCCTCCAGGTGTCGTCGTCCTGTTTCTGCTCCAACAGAAAACCCGAAGCCGTTGAGGCGACTCGCGTCGGTCGAGAGACGGGTCGACAGGCTCGGGTCGTAGAAGGCGAGTGTCGTCGGCGACGACAGGAGCTCCCTCGCCTTCAGGAACGCCTCCTGATGAGTGTCGCTCAGCAGAAGTCTCGTTTGGCGCTGAGCAGCGAGCCCTCAGAGGCTGCATGTGGCGGCGATGCTGTCGGAGAAACGGCGCGATCTGATTCACCAGACCGAAGAAGCTGCGGAGACCGCTGATCTCCACTGGAGCAGGGAAGTTCCTGATGGCGTCGGTGAGAGCTGGGTCGGGTCGGTAGCCGTTCTGCGAGACGATGAACCCGGCGAACCTCACGCGACGGCTGCATGAACTGCTACCTTAGCCGGTTCACGTGAGACGCCCGTTGCTGGCCGGCAGCGCTGCAGGAAGAGACGCACACGCTGCATGAACTCTTCAGAGTTCGACATAGAATGATGAACGTCATCCACCAGCGCTTCATGCCGGGAGGCCCTGGAGACACTGGTCCATGCGGCGGTTGTAGTGGCTCGCTAGGATGATTACACATAAGGGACGCGCTTTGTACATGTAGCGTCCCGACGGCGTGAATGAAATGTCGTGAGCGCTGGCTCTGCGGCTCGAGAGGGCAACTGGTGATAGCCCTTCAAAAGCGTCGAATACGGCGAAGAACCGGTGCTTCCTCGACACGATTGCAGGTGACGCACTAGAGCGGTGTGGAGCTGGTAGTTCCCGTTGGACGGAGTGGTTTCAGCTGCGAGAGGTCTACGCAGAGACGCACAGCCAGCTCCGGTTCTTCTTCTCGCAGACGACGATCGGTGCCGCCACCACGGAGTAAGGCTCGGTGATAGGTGTGGATGATGTCGTTCGTCTCAGCTTCCTGAAGCTCCTTCAGAAGAGGCTCCCGCAGTGCGAAGGGCACTCGGCGGGGTGCTGAGACGGCAAACGGAGTGGCGTTCGGGCGGATACGAATCTCGAACTCTTCACCAGGCATCACCTTGATGACGCCATCGAAGACGTCAGCGAACTCTGAGAAGATCTCTTCTGAGGTAGGATCTGGTGATGTGGCAGTCGTCCCGTCCGTCGGAGTCGCAGCTGAAGTCGCTACTGGCAAACCGACTGGGGCTGCTGTCACAGGCCACGTCGTCGCAGCCATGGTCGCTGGCCGCGTCGCTAGCGACGCGGCCGCAGCTGACGCTGTCGCTGGAAGCGTCGCTGCCGATGCCATCGCTGTGTGCTGCGCTCCGGCGGGGCAACCGCGGGCCGTCTGCGCGCGGCGCGCCACGCTGACACTGCTCGGGTCCCTGCAGGTGACGCTGCGGTCGTCATTTGCAGGTGCGCTGGCGGGCGCCCTCGCCGGTCGCGCTGGTGCGTCTCTCTGCAGGTGACGCTGCGGTCGGACCACTGCATGTTGGCGCTGCAGGCGTGGTCCGCTGCGCCCGCGCGGAGCTTGTCTCTCCGCGCGACGATTGTGCGATTCCTCCAACGCTGGTTGCAGGAATCTGCGCAGGGGTAGAATGGAGGGAGTATCCGGAGGCGCGGGGCTACCCTCCACGACAGGAAGAAGTCCCGTTCACTCCCTTCAGGGATGTGGATGTTCGTCACAAGTTGTGAACGTCACCAAACTTCAGCTCGCTGGCAGCATGCCAAGCCGTGCGATGAATTGTCGTTCTGCAGCTTCTGGGTCTCTCCGTCGAGTCCAGGAGGTTGTTTGACGTTTGCCGCGAAGCGTCCAGGAGTCTGGTCCGGCGACTGTGATATCGGCCCCGCTGTCGGGGAGCGCCGACACGCCAACAGCTGGCGGCAGCGTCATGGCGGTGACCGTCAGCTGAATCTTCGGAGCACCGTCACTAGTCGTCGAGGCGATGACAGCTGACGTCACGGCGTGGTGAGTCGTCATCGGCCTCTGGTTGGTGTCGATCTGACTTCGACTCACGGCACGGAAGTGTCCGATTTTTCCGCAACGGGAACAATGCTTCCCGCGGGCGGGGCACACCGGGGTCCGATGCACCAGGCCACAGTTGCGGCACTCGGCTTCCTCACTGGGCACCGGCGGCTGCGGTGCAGGTGGCCCACGGCGCGGGCGCCGGGTGGTTCCGGCCACCCGGCAGGCGGCGGCCGCGCCGTCCTCGCCAACGATGACGGTGACGTCACGGTCCGCGGCCTCCTCCGCGCGGCAGACTTCGACGGCGGTGGCGAGAGTCAGGTGCGGGACAACGCAGAGTTTTTTCATCACACCCGGGTCACGGAGTCCCACTACGAGTCGGTCACGGGTGAGGCTATCACGGCACTGCTCACAGAAGTTACACGTGCTGACAGCTCGTGTAAACGCCACGGAAAAAAAGTCCTCGGACGTTCGCCCTCGAGCTGATGACGGCAGGTTTGAATGCGCCTTTCCACCACCTCGTTCACTTGTCCAAGAAGTAAACACGAACTTCTCTAGCACGTCTCGACGTTCGCCCGCACTTCCGGGAATGTCTAAGTTCCGCACGATCCAGCGTATCATCGCCCAACAACGATCGAAGTCTCGCCAATCGGAACAGGCTGGGCTGGCGGCCGTGGAGGTTTCAAGCAAGGGCGATCCAGCCGCTCGGTTTGGGGGGCCAAACCTTTTGGCAAAAAAGTACCCCCCATTTTTTTTCCTTCCGCGGATTTGGGCTTTTCACCTTATTTGGCATTCGAGATAATAAAAAGGTGGGAAACACAGTTTTTGGGGAAAAACACTTTTTTCGAAAAAAACACACTTTTTCTTGAAAAAAAAAAAACATTTTTTTCGGGAGGAAAAACACACTTTGTTTCGAAAAAAAGGAAAAAATCGGAAAAAAATCACATTTAAACAGACACACAAAAATCACTAAATCACATTAAAACACAGAAACCACTTCTATAGCATATAACACACCTAAGTTATAATCACGTTTATTTCATACCAACTCGCAGGGGCGTCACCGATAAGTATTGAGGGGGTCGGCTGAAAGGACGAAAACTGTATATCCATCCAGCCCAGAGAAAGGCTGTTCACTGCGCCACGATATCGTTGCTAACATTTTTTTTTTTTGTAAAACAGTGCGCTAACTGATGTCATACAGACTGAGTGCACTAAGCAACGGCCTCACAAAATGTCGTTTTGTAGGGCCTTTCATTCTCCATGGGCCCCCTGCGCCAAGGGCCCCGAATCAGGTCGGGACTCCTTGGCCCAGGGATCGTGGCTACGCTTCCGGAAGAACATATTGCCGCCCTCGGAAAACATTTAGCCGCCCCAAAAATGCATTATCCGCCCTTGGTAGGCAGTCAGCTGCCCTCGAAAAGATTTTGCCGTCATCAGAAGAACGTTCTTGCGCCATCCATAAGACCCTTGCCGCCCTCGGAGGTATTTATTTACGCCCTTATTATGCAAACCCTTAGGAAGGCACCATGTCGCCCTTGGAAGACATTTTGCCGCCTCAGAAGGCATCTTGCCACCATTGCAACTGTATCCAAGGGCGCCACATTTTTGAAAGTGGGCCCCATGAGCTTGGATCAGTGGCGTTGCCAGAAATTAAACAAGAGACAAGAAGTGTCTTGAGAGGTGCCACCGATCGACTGAAGCGGCCACCAATATTGGCGGAAATTTGGCGAGGCTTCCGCGCACGTGCTCGTCGTGCCTTCAACATTTTGTGGGCGCCATCAATAGCCGGAGGACGCGTCATCGTCCGGAGAAGGCAGTCCACGGAAGGGGCGCCGGGCGTGTCAGTGGTCAGTAAATCTGTGTTGGTATCTGTCTAATCAGTAAAGCGTGGTATCTGTGGTCAGTAATCACCGCCAGGGAAGCTCTGCCGACTGCCAGACACTAAATGTACCTAATTCGCTTTCCCTATTTCAAAAATTGTATAGGCAATTAGCCAGACTTGTGTCATGCCAAGCGGCTGGCGAAATTTTTCCAGTTTTTTGACTGAAAAAAGCTAGATTTTACTGCTGCAAAGGCAATTTTACGATAAATTTTCAATTTGTCCGACCTTTTGGGGGGCAAATCCATAGTCTCAGGCCCTTGGGCGGGGGGGGGGCCATGGCCCGTGCCCCCCCTTGGATCCGCCCCTGTTTGTCAGCATCGCGTAGTTCGTCCAATCGCTGCTTCCATGCCAGCCACGTTGTCCGCGCGCGTCCACCCCGACTCGAGCCTGCCCGGAAGGCGAGGGTCGGTTCGCGGACGGCCGGTCGGCTGACCGGCGAGGCGTGGCCGGGCCGGCAGCGGGTTGGGGCGGGGGCGCGGTCTGTTGCTGCAGGCCAACTCCAGCTGCGCTCGGAGAGAGCGTCTCCTCAGGAGGGCTGCTGCTTTCGTCCGAGGTAGTTTTGACTGCCGGCTGCGCCATGTTCGGGTCTCGTCCACGGAAAGGACGTGATCCTTGGTCTCGGTTATTGTCGGTCACTACCACAGTGCACACGCACAGACGCCACCTCTCGCGAGCCCAGCCCGAGCGGTACTGACCCGGTCCGGCCAGGTCGGGGCGGGGTCACCAGGTCATGACGTGGCGCGCGCTGATTCGCTGGCGTGCGGTAGCACCGCGAGTCACAAACCCACACAGTGCCAGTCTGGAAAACGTGGCAGGTTTAGATGAGATCTCTTCGGGACACGGTTGGCACCAACACATCACAATTAGGGCAGCTTTTGGAAATTTCGGACAAATTTTGAAATTCTGCGCAGAAATTGCAAAAGCTTCCCGGGGCAGGAGCAAGATTATTTGAGGCATCTCACGCCGTCGCCAGTTGGGTATACACCACTGGCAGATCCAGGGGCGGCGGCAAGGGATAAAGCCCCCCTCCCCCTTTCCAGGCCGGACAGGGACGGCAATGAAAATTAGTCCTCCCGTATCAGTTTCAGCTGATACGGGAGTGATTAAAAATGTGTACTGGCTGTGAAAAATAACGTTTGACGAAAAATATATTATTTATTGCCTCGTTCGTGTTTTCTCTATTTGGTAGCAATTTGGAAGCAGCAGGGACAAGGGAAAGTGGCACGTCTGAAGCTATTTTGATCTGGAGCGATTCACAATCAGCGTACCTTTTGCACGGTGGCGACTGGCGATACACTGGCGGATCCAGGGCCCAATCTTACCAACCCTCCTTTTTGAGCAATCTCCCATCGCCCCACAAACAGCTGACTGCAATCCCTCCAAATGCCCATATATGGTCTTGATGGGGTACTTGGGGCAATAGATAACACTGAACTAGTATTCACGATACTTGCCGACTAGATAGTCGCGTTACGATATAGCAGTTCAATTTCCCAATCTTGAATGTGTCCGGTCTTTGAGTGCTCTTTCAGCTTAACGCCATGAAATGATGGCATATCAAGAGTAACAGACTACTGAGCCACCAGCTTATATAAAAAAATGCTAATATCACGTCAAATATTCAGCGTTTTCATATTCTTTGATTACTATACCCATGGATTTAATTTCGGCCGCTAGATGGCAGTGACGCATGGACGCCATTCACGGCACTTGGTAAGATTGGGCTGTGGTAAGATTGGGCCCAGGGGGCGGACCCCCACTCCCAATTCGACAGGGGTGGCAATAGAAATTACCCCCGCAATAAACACACACACACCCACAAATGTAAGGATTCCTGTAATAAAGATAAAAACGCGTAATAATTCGGAAAGTCAATAACTGAGTAAGAATTTCCTGCATTGTATCTTAAATAAAGCAAGTTTTCACAATTAATACCGGGTGGGCCAGAAATAAGTACCCTCAGATTTGATATAATAAAATATGTATTTTTCACTACAGGTTCATAAACGAGGTGTCATTTTAAACCAACGTGATGGCAAAACAGAAGAAAAAAAAAATCACCCAACGCCTCCGGGAGCTGCTCTCCCAATAATCCCATCCCTTACAGAAGGTGTTCTATGTGGGCACCGTGGCGCCGCTTCACCAGCGGCAGGCGCACTTCCTTTAGGCGGAGGATGGTGTTCACCATGTCCCTGGGAATATAGCGCCACCGCTTGGACAATAACGGCCTTGAGATCTTCCGTCGTCTTTAGGTTATCCTGCATATACACAGTCGTTGAGGTGCTCTCAAAGGAAAAAGTCCAGGGGACTTAGGTCGGGAGAATAAGAGGCCTTTTCGACGGCCGACTTCAGGCTGATGTGCCGGTCGGGGAAGTGGTCTCGCCCCCAAACCAGGGACTGGCAGGTGGTGTGCGGGATAGCACAGTCCTGCTGGAACCACTCGTCGTTTATATTAGGTGAACTCTTTCCCAGTTCCAGTGATTCCAAAAATATTCCAGTGCAGTCTGGGTGTAACCCGCGGAGTTGATTGTCACCGTCACGGCGTTTTCGTTCTCGAAGAAAATTGGGCCGATGGTCCCTCCGCCGTGCCTCATCACCAGCCACGCCCAGTGGCGGATCCAAGGGGGGGGTCACGGGGGTCATGATCCCCCCCCCTTGGGCCGTGAAGGGGCACCACCGCGCTGGGGCACCAGGGGCACCACCGAAATAAAGCAAA
>VOPJ01001254.1:0-14519 GCA_014673585.1 Semibalanus balanoides
CTTTGCGGGAAGGACGGCTGCCGTGGACGACACCACCGACTGCTCCATACGCCAGCACCGGAACCGCGTGAGACAGAGGTGGCCGCCGGAGCGGAGAATCCCCGTAGCGTCCTGGCCACCAATTCAACGCCGGAGAGCAGTCGCATGTATACGCTGCTTCAGGTCGTACCGGTGATAATTTTCGGGCCTGAGGTAGCATACCTAAACACGTGCGCTCTCCTGGACTCCGGTGCGGACACCTCTCTGTGTGCTGAGCACGTGCTGCAGCAACTGTCGGTCACCGGTGAGGCAGAAGAGCTTCGCCTCAGCAACGTGGAGGAAGTCGGGGAGAAAAGAAAGTCAATGCAAGTGTCTCTACAGATTTCGCCAATTCGGACCAGTGAAGGAGACGAGCGCGTGACCGTGCCAGAGGTGTTCTCCGTTCCAAAACTAAGCGTGCGGCCACAAAGAATTAACTGGAAGGAGCGAAGCGAGTGGAGGCATCTGGCTGGGATCCCAATACCAGACACCAACGGCTGCTTCGTGGATTCTTCACGGCGCCAAGTTTTGGAGCTATACGTACAGAAGGACGGATCGGGTCGCCACCGGACAACCCCGGCGATCCAGTACATTTCGGCTGGTTGACGGCAGTCCTGACATAAGCTGCCTGTAGAATTCGGATGTGCTAATACGAGAGAGAGCACTCAGCGAGGGCAAGCACGAGCAACGGACAGGGAGCACGGCGAGAGCGAAAGAAGGCAGGACGATGGAAAACCCGGAGCTCGCAGCCAGCGCCACTAGCAGCAGCAGTGGAGGCGAAGGCAGAGCCAGTGGAGGAGACGCCGGCACCGCTGCCCGCTGAGGAGACGCACCCGGCAGCCGACCAGGTCGATGAGGTGGTGGAGGCGGCGGAGCCCACTGCTGAAGATGGCGCCTCTGCCGAGCTTGTGGAGACGACGGAGGAGGAACCCCCGGGTGATGCAGCGCAGGAGACCCCGTCGACGGAGAAGAAGACAGTCGGAGACGCTGCTCCAGCTGAGGAGACGACAACGGGTGGTGAGGACGCCCCGCCGCCACTGGAGATGGCGGAGACCCCGGCAGAGGGGGCGTGCGCGGAGCCGCCGGCAGAGAGCGCACGGTGATCTAGTCTTGCTAGTGGAAGAGGACGCGCCTCGCGGGCGATGACCGCTCGGTCGCGCGATGAAGGTGATACCGGGTCAGGACGGCTGCGTGCGATCTGCCCGCGTCCGGGTGCACGGCGGTGAGGTGAGGCGAGGTGAGGCGGTGAGCCCGGCGAGACGGATATGTGTATTGGAGGAGGACAGCGCTTAAAGATGGACGTCAAGCTCTCTCCTCTCTCTTCATCTCCCCCTGGAGGGGGGAGGATGTCGTTCCGAAAACGACAGTGTCCCTGCGTTAATAGCGCGAGATACTAATAACGTGAAAATGTATAGGCATTGTTGGCATTTTTGGTTCAATGATGTTGAGCTGAATGAAGTTTGGTGTGACTTTTCTGTAAATACTACGATTGAATGGAATTTACGTTTAATTTGAACTTGAAAAAAGAATGACTTGCCGATCACGAAAGCAGCATCTTAATTTAATCCATTTTAATGTGAACGCCGTAACAATAGTATAGGAACTTTCCACTGTCGGCTTGTCATGTGGGGTGCGGCTGACCTGGTGGCCCTGCGCTTTACTGTGACCGCTGAGAAGAGCCGGCCTAATCGCCGGCCTAATCGGCGGCTGTATCGGAATGTGTTCATATTGCAGACTGCGCCATCCGTATCACTGCAGCGCTCTCTGTGTCAGCTGTCAACACTCCACTGATAACTGTCACACCTGTCAACAACACAACTGCCAACATTCCACTGATGTCAACAATCCACTAGGACTAGGCTGTACGTATCCACTGGCGGATCTAGAACGTAGGCTGCAGGTGATTTGAAGGGGGCTAAATTTCAAAAAGTTTCAGCAAATATGAACAACTCATGATTTGGCTTCATTGCACCTTATTGAACGGTTTAAACAAACGTGCCTTCATAAAAGTTAAATGTATTTCCCTTTACATTTTCGAAATGTTTCCAATTTCGCCGATTTCAGGCTATTTGGGGAAGAGAAAAAATACACTGCCGTCCCCGTCCCCCTGGATCCGATAGAGTACGTATCGGCCCACTATCAGCAACAAGTAGCGGCTCTGCAGCTGGGACGCCTGGGGGGGGGGGGCGACCGGCCCTGGCAGCACGCGCATCACTGATCTGTCTAGGTGATGTCACTGAGCTGAGTTACCTGCAACGTCATGGACTGCAGCACGGCCAGCGGCTATTGGCTGCCGACGTCTGCCGAGCTGTGTCCTCATTAGTTGGCTATTGGCTGCCGACGTCTGCCGAGCTGTGTCATTAGTTGGCTATTGGCTGCCGACGTCTGCCGAGATGTGTCCTCATTAGTTGGCTTTTGGCTCCAAGATCTGCCGAGATGTGTTTTCATTAGTTTGACTATATGGCTGCCGACGTCGCCGAGTGTGTCCATTAGTTTGCAATTGCATGCCCGACGAACTGCCCAGCTGAGTCTCATTAGTTGGCTATTGGCTGCCGACGTTCTGCCGAGACTGTGTCCTCAATATATTGCTTTTCATGGCGACGCAGTTATCGACGGAGATATGTCACCATTCAGTATGGCCTATCTGGCTGCCGACGTTCTGCCGATCTGTGACTGTGGTCCTTATCTAGTATGGCTCTTATTGGCTGGCGAACATCTACGAGCTGGGTGTCCTCATCTAGTTGGCCTATTGGCTGAATTACCGACGTCTGGCCGAGCTGATGTCCTCCATTAGTTGGCTATTGGCTCGCCGGGACCAGTCTGCCTGAGCTGTGACTGTGTTCCTCCTTAGTTGGCTATTGCTGGGCGACAGTCTCGCCGTAGCTGTGGTTCCTATTAGTATGCTATTGGCTTTGCCGACGTCTGCCGAGCTGTATCTTCCTCATATATTAGGCTACTGTGGGCTGCTCGACGTCTGCCGAGCTGTGTTCCTCATTAGTTTCGGGCTTATTGGCTGCGCGTAGCGTCTGCCGAGCTGTAGTGTCCTCATGCGTAGTTGGCTATTAGGGCTGCCGACGTCTGCCGATCTGTGACTGTGTCCTCATTAGTTGGCTATTGGCTGCCGACGTCTGCCGAGCTGTGTCCTCATTAGTTAGGCTATTGGCTGCCGACGTCTGCCGAGATGTGTCCTCATTAGATGGCTTTTGGCTGCCGACGTCTGCGGAGATGTGTCCTCATTAGTTGGCTTTTGGCTGCCGACGACTGCCGAGCTGTTTCCTTATTAGTTGGCTATTTGGCTGCCGACGTCTGCCGAGCTGTGTCCTCATTAGTTGGCTATTGGCTGCCGACGTCTGCCGAACGTCTCGGGGGGTACAATATAAGTTGGTCTATGGTGGCTTACCGAGTCTGCTCGAGCTGTGTCCCTCATTAGTTGTCCTATTGGCTGCGACGTCTGCCGGGAGCTGTGTCTCATTTATCATCTGCATTGCTACCGACGTCTGCTGAGCCTTGTGTCCATGAATATTGCTATATGGCTGCCGAGTCTGCCGAGCTATGTTCCTCATTAGTTGGAATACTGGCCATGCCGACCGTCTGCCGATCTGTGTCCTCATTAGTTTGGCTACTATAGGATGCAGGACGACTGCGAGCTGTGTCTCATTAGGTTTGGGCATGCTGCCGGTCCTGCCGAGCTAGTGTCCATTAAGTTGCTTATGGCGCCGGAGTCTGCGATGCTGTGTCTCAATTAGTTTTGCTATTGGCTGCGACGTTATATGCCGAGCTGATGATTTCCATTATTGGCCTACTGCGCTACCGACGTCTACAGAGCTTGTGCCTCATTAGTTGGCTATTGGCTGCCGACGTGCTTGCCGAGCTGCTGTCCTCATTAGTTGCTATTGGCTGCCGACGTTGCCGAGCCTTGGTGTCCCTCATTAGTTGGCTATTCGGCTGCCGACGTCTCGCCGAGCTGTGTCCTCATTAGTTGGCTATTGGCTGCCGACGTCTGCCGAGCTGTGTCCTCATTAGTTGGCGGCACATGGAGTGGCGAATACCTACACCATGCTGTGAGAGAAGGGTGGCTCCTTTCCACACCAACCACAATTATTCAAAGGCAGTGCTATGTTGGATTACATGTCACACCATGACTCACCTGCTTTGGTCGGATACCCAGAGCCGGAGATAACCGTGTGGCGGCTGAAGTGAGCAGCACCACGCTCCTGTCCCTCCCAGTGTGTCAGTATCGTGTGTCCGGTGTTATCTCGGTCACCGGCAGGGGGAGGTAGTCGAGTGCAGGCGGACCGTTTATCAGCAGCGGCGGCAGCAGGCTGTAGTCAGTGTGCCGCTGACGGTGTTGGTGGCAGCGCCAAGAAACATTTTGCGGTGGCATCGACGCCAAGAACTGTCATTATGAGCCAACTGAGACTCCCCGGGAGCAGAACGAAGCAGCAGGTGGAGCAGCTGGTGGCCAGGTGTGGCGCAGGGGTCCACCTGGCCATTGACGCCCTGCTCACCACCCAGGACCTCATAGACAACTATCCTGCCTCCAGACAGGGATTCAACACCACAGAGGAACTAGGAGACATAGTGCGCTGGCTGTCACGGGAGTCGCTGTTGAGCGCCATGCAGGACGGCCGGGGCGCCACCATCAACACCGCCGAGTGCCGGCTCTGCTCGACAGCCGAACCGCTGGCGGTGCTGCACTTCAACCGCTCCGGCAGCAAGGCCGAAGGCTTGGATGACCTGATCATCGGTTTCGGGGGCACGTCGGACTGCGACATTATGTACGAGTATGGCGGCCATCTCCGCTGGACGGCGGTGGCGGTGTCGGGGCTGGAGCCGGACTGCATTAGTCCACAGTCTGCGCCACAGCTGTGGGCTAAGTCGACCAGCAACCCCGGCTTCGTCACGCTGCATTGGGTTCGGACATCACAGTGCGTCCACGAGGCACCACTTCCGGCGCTGTCGGCTGCCTGGGTCCGCCAGCTGATGTTGCAACAGTACTGCGTCCTGTCCCCTTCTGGCACCAAGATCACCTCAGCCGGTCCGGCAGTCAATATCAGCAGGCAAGGTGATCAACACGGCGGTGATGACCAGGTGCCCTGCCTTCGCAGTCCATGGTGGCCAGCAGAGGAGGAGTTTCTATGCCGCCAGCGGGTGACTGACTTCCCGCCGGTGGCGGCGCGACGTGAGATCTGTCAGTTCGGCATTCACCTGGTGCCAACAGGATGCCCGGGCAGCAGCACTGAACAGTCCGAGTGGCGGGTGTCGTTCTCCCGGGCGGAGGTGGTGGCCGCCCGACACCTCAGCCCGAGACAGCGCGCCACCGTGAAGGCTGTGAAGGCGATAAAGACCAGCTTGAAAGACAGCGAGGTGGTGTCCTCACTCAAATCGTACTACATTAAGACGGCGGTGCTCTGGTTGGTGCAGGACCAGCAAAGTGGCAGCTGGACTGGCGTCATGGACGGCGTGCACATGGTCCTGGACTGGCTAGAGCGCCACCTCATCGCCCGCAGCCTGCCCTGCTTCTTTTGGCGCGCCATCAACCTGGTGGCGTGCCTCAGCACAGACCAGCTGGAGGACATGATCAGGACCGTTAAGGTAATGAGGAGACAGGCCGCCTGTCTCCTGATGGCCACTTGTGATAAGAAGTTTGATCTGAGTCACATGATGGACGATGGATCAGAGCCGCTCTCAGAGCGTCAGCTGCGAGTGCTGATGGTGCGGGTGCTGATCCTGCACGGTGTGGAGGACGCAGCCGGTCTCCGCCCAACTGCTCCCTGCTGGCAGTCGTGGTCTCGTTGCTACATCCCTGCTCTGGTCCGCCTGTCCGAGCATCGCCTGCTGGAGTGGTGTTACCGCCTTAACTCGGGCACATACAAACTGCAGTGCTTCCTGCTGGGCGCCCTGTCTGTGGCCCCGGCTGACCTGGTGGGTGGGATGCGGCTAACGTCACTCGGCGGCGACATGTTCACCTTGCCGGTGACACCGCTGCTGGCCCTGCTCACTGAATCAGACTGGGAGTACCTGCTTGGTGACCCGGCCACGGTAGCCACCTGGTGTCGTCAGCAGCTGAGCCTGCCCCCCACTGAGCGACCGGCCGGCCTGACCGCCGAGCTGGACACACCGCGTGGAGGGGCAGAGATGCTGCTGCAGCCAGAGCTGCGGCTGCGGGCTCTCCGCGAGGCCGCGCCGAGCAGGTGGCATTTGATGAAGATAACTGACCAGTCGACCGCGAAGCAGTTTGAAGGGAACTTCGTACCACTGCTGCCCCTCTGCAAGGAGCTCCGACAGGCGTTAGAGAATGTCCTAAGCGTCGATCTGAATGTCTGGATCCATCATTTTCTGCCACTGATGGACGGCCAGACAGCCGCCGTCACGGTCCGCCTCTGGCGGCGACGTCTGGAACACTTGCTGTCTGGCGACCGCCTGCAGGCCAAATACGCCGCTGCTGTCACCCAGCGGACCGACAGCTGGCAGCTGCGGCAGTACACAGTGCTGGACAGCCCTACGGAAGGTAAGACCCAGCGCGGCCCGCTAACACACATACACATACACATATACGCACAGACGCACAGACGCATAGACGCAAAGACGCACCTACCCGCACGCACGCACGCACACGCATACACCAAATGAAGTATTCATTTTTAGCCTGACTAGCAACAGGCAAGTAGCTTGGCGGTTGCACTTGGTGCCCGTTTACTACCCACCCTCTGAAGGCTTGGTGCATCTCTGACCTCAGTCCGTGCACCAACAGTAGACTTAGGTCATTCGAAATCGAGCAAAAAAAAATCAACACAGTCCCTTTGTAACCTTTAATCCATTAACGTTGGGGTAGCTAAAACGACCCCTGAGGTTTTATTGCCGTAGGGAGCAGTACCCACCCAGTGAGCATGGTGGCTACAGTGAACAGGTGCCCTCCAGACCTTATATTAGTCAAGTGCATAATTTCATCGATTGTCTTGTGGTAGCCGGACCTCAAAGCGATAATGTTTAAAAGCTTGTCAACAGCAACGGGGGGGCTGCGAAAATTTGCTTTTTTTTTTCCCAGTTGCATTGGCATTTTAGTAAGTAATTATCTGGACGAAGTTAGATCCTTTCCAGGACAAAAACACAAAAGCCACTAGACTGAATTTTTCAAAAGGGGTGTTCGCTGGTGGGCAACCCCTCCCCTACCAGTTAATATAATAATCAACCTATGATCTTTAACGTTGATGTTGTGTTTCTTAACAATTTATTTGCGCATTGAATGGTGTGTTCTCAAAACGTGTGCATTAGAAGCGGGTCCCAAACGCGTTTTAACAGACGGGATGTTCGTCGTTTTGACCCAAAAACCTTTGCATGGTTAATCACTCGTGGATAGTTTTTGTCTTGTGAAGTTTTAGTAAAGAAATATACTGGTAGATAGTTTAATGGTCGTTCAGATAGATATCACGAAAATTAGTTTTTAATAGTTTTTAACTTTTTTTAATTTTCTTAATGTTTATACAAAACGGGAAAATATGTAGAGACGACCATACCGAAAAGTAAATATGTTTGATTAACTTCAGGTGAGGTCTTCCGTACGCAGGCGCCCGCCAGTCCCGGCTGCGCTTGCGGCGGCTCTCCGTCATCCGTGTTTTCCCCGACTGCATTTCCTAGCCGATTGGATTGTTGTTTGTGACTAGGTGCCTGGGTATTCACCGCCGGGCCTACTCGGAACAGTGGCACTGTTAGGCCGAAATCAGGGAGGCAGTTAACGCCCCTGCCGCCAGACATTAGAAGACCCCGTATTTCTGTGTTCCAGAAAGGGAATGTCAAGAAACAACCGGGTTATGCGCTGCGGTGATAGTGGCAGGCGTGTTCTAATGGTGTGTGTGTGTGTGTATGAATATTGTAGCGGGAAGTGTATGAGATTAGGTATTTTATCAATGTCATTTGACGCGGAGCACATGGAAAGCCAGCTGTGCACCTGGCATGGGCTTTAAATATATTCTGATTTTCTGATTCTGATTCTGTGTCCGAGTGGTCTACGTGTCTCTCTCATCTTGGTTGCACGCATTATTTAAACGCCCAATTTGTGATAACCTTTACGTAAGATATCCAGTTCACGCTTACCAACATGCGTCCTTTCTGTCGCAGCGATAACTCTGGCGCAACGGACGGCATCGGTTGACGATACCTCGTCCGACGGGCCATAGTTTCCAAGTGTCATTTACAGCTGGCGGCCGTGTTTGGAAATAGCAACAACTTAGGGAGACATAATACAGGTCAAACATATAGATAGTAAGCTGTTTTCACGATGGATGTATTTGCGCGAAAATGCTTTAAAATTCATTAAAAAAATGTTGTTAAAATGTTGTTAAGTGCTGTGTAATGCTAAAGTTCTTTGTTTTAATGTATTGCTTAATTTATTGGGGAGGCATCGTCCAACTTTGCGTCTTCCAAAAATTCTTTCCGGTTTTGAATATATATTGGAACATTGATTGCGTTTTGGGTATGACACAAATTATTTTTGGGGAACAAGTTGCCAAAAATCAAACATTTCAAACATATTCAAACCTGGAAAATATATTGGAGCACCAAGTAAGACGATGCCTCACAAAACAAAAATCAAAGCAATATCTCATATTTTTTGACGGACTCTATGTCTCCCTGAAGTGGCTGCTATTTCCAACATACCCACCAAACAAACAAACAACAGGGTACACAGGAAATATGCGGTCCACCCGCTGACTTACCTCTGGCCTGCTGTGTTCCAGGGTCGCTTCAGCGTGACGAGCGTGGCGCGGGCCGGGCCGAGCAGCACCCCGGTGCGCAGCAGGGGCAGCAGGACTAGGACTAGCAGGAGCAGCAGGACTAGTGGCGCTGCCGGTCACACCTGCAGGAGCAAGGTGAGCTGGATCAGGAACAGAAAGGGCAGAAGGTTGTTCTACAGCCTTGGGTAGAAGCATCGTCGGCTCGGCGACTGATTGAGGTAGGTGCGTCCACGTGAACATGGTGCTTTCTGACGGACAGTGGTGCTGCAGCCATGCCGTTGCTGGAAGTCAGCCAATACCGCCCATGTACACCATACGCAAGCTGTGCGGCACTTTTGTGCAAGCTGCAATCTGCCAGCTGACGCCACCAGGAAAATATGCACATCGGCATATGACTTGCATACTTGTTGGCTGGTCTTCAGAGGTCAATATTGTAAATATCCTAGAATAATAGTTGCAAATTCTGTGAAAATATTTATATGCTTGATCTGGGTGGGCCGGACCAAGCATGGGCATCAATATTATGAATTATAATGGGCCTGGTCTGGGTCTGGGCTTGGTGTTCATGGGCTTCGGCTGGGATGCGCTTGGGGTTGGGGCACTCATGACAAACTATGGTGTTGAGCCAATCCTCGTGTCACCCCTATTCCTGATTGCACAACTCCTCGGTATTTTTCAAAATATTGGTCCCTAGGGCCAGCTATCAAAGCCAGGGAGAACGAGACACTTAATGCAATTCATTTTCATTTTTTTCTTCTTTTTTCAGCAATTACGAAGCTTGTGTCATGTCGCAAAGCGGCGCAATTTTTGTCTCATTTTTGACTGGAGATAGCTGGATTTTGACTGCTGCAAAGGCAAATTTTACGATAAATTTGCAGAGGCCGACCGTTTGCCCGACTGTTGTTTTAGGTGGTCAACTCATAGTTTCAGGACCTTTGGTGGCATAACCCTTTTGACCCCACCCCCAGATCCCCATTATAGTCGTACAGACCTCTGCATGTGCTCATTTGAAGGCTCTTGTCAAGTAAAATAAAATTGAATGCGGTTGAAATGCTTCAAATTCAATAGTTTGCAACTTTATTTTGTAGTCATAAGCAAATCAAAATCAAGCTTTCAAAAGAGCTCTTGTATTGAAGGCTTGGCTTTAGTAGATGCTTATGACCCTCAAACCAAAAACTCGTGTATTTATTACCCGATTGCGATGCAAATCGCATATGCTGACATGTGGATGCTGCCAGTCAGCCGTAGGCGGGTACCTGCGAGAAACGCAGGCACCGCAGGAGTATGTGCTCTGGCACGTCCGCCTCCTCCCCCAAGGTACTCCTCACAAGGGGTCAAGGTACTGCGCTGTGTCAAGGTCAGTGACGGGTCAAGTTCAGGGATGTTCATTGTCAGGGACCGGTCGAGGTTAGGGATGGGTTAAGACAGGGATGTGGTTAAGGTCAGGGACCGGTCAAGTTCAGAGGCGGGTCGAAGTCAGGGTCGGGTCAAGGTCAGGGACGGGTCAGGTTCAGGGACGTTTTTAAGGGACGGGTCGAGGTGTGAGGGACGGGTGCAGGTGAGGTACGGGTTCAGGTGAGGGACAGATCAAGGTCAGGGGCTAGTCAAGTCCAGAGACCGGGTATGATCAGGCACCGGTCAAGGTCAGGGTCGTTCTTTTAGGGACGATTAAATGTGAAAGAGACGAGTCAATGTGTAAGGTAAAAGGTCAAAGTGTGAGCGACGAGTCAAGGTGAGGTACTGGTCAAGGTGATGGACGTGTCAAGGTCAGGGCCGGGTCAAGGTCAGGGGCGGGTCAAGGTCAGGTACTAGTTAAGGTCAGTGAGGGATCAAGGTCACGGTTCAGTGACCGGTCAAGTTCAGGGACGGGTGAAGGACAGGGACGTGTCAAGATCAGATACCGGTCAAGGTCACGTACCGGTCAAGGTCAGATACCGATCAAGTCCAGGTCTGGTCAAAGTTAGGGACTGGTCAAGGTCAGGTGCCGGTCAAGTTCAGGTGCTTGTCAAGTTCAGGAACGGATCAATGTCAGGCACCGGTCAAGGACAGGCACCAGTCAAAGTCAGGGACGGGTCAAGGTAAGGCACAGGTCAAGGTCAGGGACATGTCAAGGTCAGAGAGTGGTCAAGGTCAGAGACGGGTCAAGGTATGTTAATTCCTAAGCCGATACCCCAGTCTGACCCATGTCTTTGTCTGCTGTATTTCAGAAATACAACCTCTCTCTGGACTACAGAAGCTGGCTATCGTGCTGGGAACTCTTAGTCTCACCGAGGACCAGCGTGTTGTCTGCCGCACACCGACCAGTAGACGACGCACGCTGATTGGTCCAGAGCTGTCATTTCCGCACGCTGATTGGTGGAGAGGTGTCATGATGATACGCTGATTGGTGGAGACCAGAAGACGGCTCGTTATTCGTGGTGAGATTGGACATTGGATTGTCATTGGTGGAAAATCTAAGAAATGGTTACTGATTGACGGATGATTTGAGAATTGGCCGCTGATTGGTGGATAGACACAGACAGAGACGGACGGACATTGGTGGAGACTGCGGTCGGAAAAACGCTCCGCTTCCGACTGTGGTCGGAAGTTGGCAGACGCGGGTTTGTCATTATGTTTGTCGGTGTTTGCCAGCGAAGGTGGAAAACTCGTGGCGATGTTGTAGCCTCTGTTGTGCTCTGACAGGTCGACTCGATAACGTCTCAAAAAGAGGAACGGAAACAGTGGCGCCTTTTTCACGCGTATCCCCGGACAGGCATCCAATGACGTCACATACATATTATAACATTGGTTGACGTCACATTTATTTTATGCCGTCACATACATCTTATGAAATCACACTCATCGCCTGCACGAAGTGACGTCACCCCGCAGTGAATGAGTGTGTATGTGTGAGATGCGTAATGACCACTATGACCCTTCGTTTTATCGTGTGGACAACGGGGCTCAGAATAGCCACAGTACAATGTGGATGTGCCTTATGACGTAAATACAATGTTCTATGCAGATGGTCTTACAGACGGCAGACGGGGCTTTGTGACGTCAGCTGTGTCGGTTTTCGCTGTCCGCCGTACTGCGAGCGGCAGGCCTCGGTTCACCGGTAAAACCAAACGCTCTAGTTAAGCTGGCCTCACCTCACAGAGCTGTGCCTCACAGAGCTGGCCACTCTCTGTGCTCGCTCTGGCCGCTGTGTTTGCTGTGTGCCGTGTGTTCGATGTGCGTTTCTGGGATCGGTTGTCCCTCAGTAGGCCCGCGACGGCTCGGCGGCCAGTGAGGTACATTCTGATCGTGTGACACGCCGCCAGAGGGCGGGTAGAGGGCGCTCCCGTCCCGTGCTATCTCTCTACTGTCTGTATGCTGCTGCTGCTGTGTGTTGGGCCGAGACAGATGGCGCCACATGCTCGGTATCGCGGTGACGTCACGCACGAGCCGAGTGACGTCACAACTGCCGCCCGCGCAATTATCATATTGCGTTGTAACCGCCAGATTTAGTAATTGCAAGATGAAGATACACACGAAAATTGCGTTTTATCGACAGGCGGCAATGGCAAGAGGGTGAGAGGAACATGTGCGTCGGAGGTGGGGGAACGGGGGGGACGCGTCCCCCCTAGTTGAAAAATCGGAGGGGGACGTCCCCCCCCCAAGGAAGCTGACTGATTATTTTTGCTTAATTCGTTCTAAAGGAAATTGAAACTGATTTATTTTCCGGTCGAATAAGAGTCCATTTTTAACCCTATCAGGAGCGTAGTCAGCATTTTTCGAGACAGGTGCATTCGGCCGGGCCGGGGGCCGTAATAGGGGGAGCAGTCACCATAAATATCCGACGAATTGTGATACTCCAATAATCGAATTTCAAAAGATCCTTCTCGGTATTGGTATGTGCAGTATAGTGCAAATGTTTTGTCTATGCAAAAGTTCTCGGAAGTTCAAAGGGCCACTGTGCAGGTCATAGAGAACCCTGACCACACCAAAAGGGCCCCTGACCAGGTCAGAGGGCCCCCTGAACACGCATAATAGTCCCTAGCCAACACAGAGGGGTCCCTGGGCAGGTCGGAGGGCCCTCTGAACACATCGGAAAGGCGACAAAGCAGCAAACACAGTTCCTTACAAGGTCCGAAGGGCCCCTGAGCAGGCTGGAGGGCCCCTGGACAGACCAGAGGGCCTCTGGGAAGTTTAAAGGGCCCCGGTACAGGTCAGAGGACCCCTGACCAGACTAAAAGAGCCCCTGGGTAGGTCAGAAGGACCCCTTTACATGTCCAATGGGCCCCTAGCCAGCACGGAAGAGCCCCAGGGCAGGCAGGTCGAAGGGCCCTCTGAGCATGTCGGCAAGGCGACAAAGTTGCCATTGCAGTCCCTTGCCAGGTCGGAAGCGCCTCTTAGAAGGCTGAAGGGCTCCGAGGATTAGACCAAAAGGAGCGACTTATACCATTCATGGCGTGTCAAACGCGGTCTTATCAAACGGGAGTTAGTACATCTCCTGACCAATAGATGACACTTTACTACCAGATATAGTTTTCCTTACTTGAGTAAACTTCAACTAGTATTCATAATATATGTATTGGTGTAGGCAAGATTCCCAAAGTTATAACTCCTGACAAATTACAATCATGAGAATTTGTACAACATTTGAATGACTATAATATATGAGTCTCGCCAAATTTAATGCTCATTCAATGAGGCATCATACTCGGTCTTCGAGTTTCATCATTGTTTTGCCACGGTATTTGTCCCATTAAACGTCTATATAATCGCGCACAGTTTTGTGAGACGGACTTTGCAACGAGACTTAGAATTAAGATTGTTTGCCTCGAGTATTATCAGCTTGTTGTGGAGCCACAGAGACAATATTCTAACTCAAAATAAGCTTTTGCATGTTGTATCGAATGAATATATGCGGCTATGTCCCACTCAGAGACCAGTTCTTCTACGGCAAGTCTTAACACGTAAACTAGGCAGGAACATGTCGGAATATAACCCAAAAACGCTGGCACCCAAGCTCTCGCAATGATAGAACCGTGGAAAGCAGCATTGGCTGATTCAAAATTGTTTTTTCTCTCTGATTCAGAGAACATTTTATAAGTCACATAGTTGTTGTAACAATCACTGAAAACTGACTTAAAACGGTCGAAATTCCCTATGCGCGGCGTCCGCCAGGGCGGCCGGCCGCCGGTCGCTACGACCGCGTTTGACACACCATGGTGTATTATTATGTACAGCGGTGTCAATTTATGAAAATGATTGGGGGCCCCTAATGCTAACTTTTTAGATTTCAACTCCATTCTAACCATGCAACGCCATAGGCCTGATGTTAAAATTTGATATTATTGGGGGCCCGTCCCCTCCCCCAATTGTATACAAATCGACAGCGGTGATTATGAATTAAATCGTGATAGTCATTTACACTAGGGATTGCCTGATCGAATTAAAATTAACCATACATTTTATTCGCGCTCGCTCGTTCAACGCCAACTACGGCGCCTTACTGGCAAATAAATCGTAATGCGTGCGGGAACGAGGAAGAAAGAGAAAGGGCCTTTTTTCTGGAAAAAGGGTCCTCTTGGCCAAGGGCCCTTTTTCTGGAAAAGCTGCCCCCCCCCAACCGAAAATATGTGGCGTCGGCCCTGCCCCCACGCCCATATTTCGATTGCATAGCCCATTTCACCGCATATCCGACGAAAAAGTGGAGTGCTGTGTGCCAGCTTTTGGCCGACACGATCGATAATAGATGGGTCTCTCGGAAACCCGATGTTGAGCCGATATCAGCCCCCC
>VOPJ01001255.1:0-14518 GCA_014673585.1 Semibalanus balanoides
TTTGGAAAAGTTTGTTTTTCAACAGAAATCCAAACTTTTTATAAGTGAACAAAACTTTGGTTTGAGGCCATTCAGAGAATTGTATAGTGTCTTTGAATGCTGCCATGGGCCGACACGAATGTCCAGAACATTGTGCTAAGCTTTATTCTGCCCCATTCTCCCCAGTTTTCAGTAAAAAACGAAAAAGGGTGACCTGTGACGAGTGGGGCAGGTTCTGTCACCCAATGTGGGACAGGTTCAGTCACTGAATCTGTTCATGATTCCTAGTCGTATCGCTTATAAACGACCATTAACATTATTGCCTGTTGTTTACACCACTACAAGCGTAAAGCGAATCGGGTGGTGCGATGCAGTACACGAGCTTCCAGAATTACGTTAACCTGCGGGGTGCAGATTCTGCCCCCCCCCCCAGAGATCTCGAGAACCACTGGGTCAATTTCGATGAGACAAACACCATTCGATTAGTCGTCACGAAATCATTCTTTTTGAAAGCCCCATTTGCTTTTTGTTCAACGGGCGAGCATTATAACAGGTGTTTTTTCACACAGGGTTTTTAAAAGGTCATTGAGCCATGTCTTCGCGATTTTCAATGCAAAACTTTTATGGGTGCACTTCCAATTCAATGTTTTTCTTAATGCATGAAAGGAAAAAGGTACAAAATAAAAAATCATAGACGTACTCTAGGGATAATTTTTTTTTATAAATATCGGTGCTGTTTGTGAGTATTGGACGTTATACCGACATTTTCTTCCACTATTGGTGGTGGCGATGAATTGAAACCCTCTCTTCCCTTCTGCAGGGCGGCCAAAAAATGACCTTGTTGGTGATAACAGGAAATGCCCCATTCATAAAGATGTCATAGGTGGACAGAACGTGCCCCGGTAATATGGGCACGTTTCTGTCAATGAGTCATCGCCACATTTATCACGTGACATCTTGGTTGTCGAAACACTGAGATACACTTTGAAGTCCAAAAACGATTGGAAGAGCTATTGATGTATGTAACAGTATTGGAAAGTATCAATCACCAACACTGAAAAGTGTGCCCGCCAGGGCCAAGTAACAAAAAAGTGACAGAACGTGCCCCAGTCTCCCCTATACCTGAAAGGGAAGAGCTCGGTCACCCTCTCTCAACTAGCCTTCCCTCCTTACGCTTTCCCCGTCTTTATCCTTTTGTGTTCCTAACATTCCTACCCATCTCATCTCTCTACGTAAATGATATTTGACGTGTACGTAATTCAGGTCAAAGTCATAAATGATGTATCAAAGTCATAAATCGTGTCATAAATGATATTTGACATCCAGCCGGATTTATTGATCCTGGATAAGGAGGACCACGAACGATTTCGACGCGATATCAATTGGTGTGTATATTGTTTGTTGCATATATATATAATATTATATAGCGAACGGTCACATTTTGTAATGGCAGACAAGTGAATCTGAGACAATGTATATATGTTTATAAATGTATAGTAATATATACTGTTATATATAGTATATATATATATATATATATATCATACTTAGAACTTTGTGCTAAGCTTAAAATAACTCATGAATTTATAATATATTATATAATATATAGTCTATATATATTTATTTATATATATATATATATTTATATAAAACTACCAAATTCCAACAGGGTCATGTCAGGTCATCTGAGGTCAGTGACCTCGGTTGACCTTTGGAAGCGCATGATTCCAGGGGAACTTATGTCAAATGGATCACAGATTTGAAATTAGCGTCACAAATTGTCCTAGAAACGGCCAGAAGCTCAAATTTAGTTATCGGAGGTCATCAGAGGTCAGTGACCTCAGCTGACCTCTGAAAAAGTCAGTCGAGGCCACAATCTAAGCAGAAGACACAACTGTCACCTGGAAACACCTTTGCGTATGCTCCTGAACAACAAACACTCGGAAATAGCACATGTAACAAGGATCGATACTTACGGGACGCCAGTTGTGCCTGACATGACCTTGGTAAACAGGTCGTAGGTCAGGGATGATGCCAGTTGGAAGTTCACAATTTTCAGAATATGTTTCAAATTATTCAAAAATAAAGTAATGAAACTTGTATCGCGATCAGTTCATAAATACGTGAGATATTCTTGAAAAACCGAGGAGGTGGCATCCACCCCTGCCCGGGCGAGGGTTTAACACTCGGCAGTGCAAGGGATAGGTAGATGTCATCCCCTCGCTTCCTTTTTTCGGGAATAACTCAAAAATTTATCAATTGGTTGCAATGAAACGGTTAGTAACATACTTCATAATAATGGGACAAGTACCTACTCTACAAATGGCAAACCTCTACTGCCCATGACCAATGACCTGGATCTTTGTTCCTCTCAAGGTCGGCGTTCCAGACGCAACTGGCGTCCCGTAGTATTGATGCTGGGATCTTGTGTTGGCTCCGAGTGTTAGTTGTTCAGGAGCATGTATAAACAGCCAGCAGGTGAAGGTGTTAACAGGTGACTCTCATGGTTTCCACTGAGATAAGAGATAAAGATCGCCGATGACCTGAGATAACTTTGTTTTACCTCTGGCATGGTTTCTTATAGGGTATTGTGTGACGCTGATTTCAAAACTGGCATTCCTTTTACATAATAATATGTTCCACTGGGATTAGGTTATTACACATGTCAACCGAGGTCACTGACCTCAGATGAACTAAGATGAGATTTGTTCGGTGATATATTTTTTTTATATGTAACCTCTATTTCCCCCGCTAGTGGTGCCCGTCGCTTTCACGCCGGTCCACTATCTCAACACAAAAGTAACGGAGAAACGGACTCGATTTATAAAGTTAGGGGAAAGCTTTTACGTTTTTCAGGACGTAGCCAAGGGGGGGGAGGGGGGCCACCGGGGATGCCCGCCCTGAGCGTTATCAACTTAAGATAATTTGGAAGATTTTTTCTGAAATTCCGACCCTACCGGTTCAGCAACCATGGTGAGGAGCAAAATGTGATTTCACACTAGATAAAATTAGATTTTAGGAGCAAAATGTGATTTTTTACGACGAGGCAATTTTTACCCAATTTTTACCCTGAGCAAAATCCTGGCTACGTGCCTGAGTTACGTGGTACGTTACCTGTCTTGAAAAGTAACAAGATCGTTACTCCGTTACTCAAAAAAGCAGTTCTGTTAGTAACGGAGCAACGGAAGATGCCCACCATTGGTCTTTGCCCTGGCCTGTGCCCTGGCCTGCGCCCTGGCCTGCGCCCTGGCCTGCGCCCTGACCTGCGCCCTGGCCTGTGCCCTGGCCTGTGCCCTGGCCTGTGCCCTGGCCTGTGCCCTGGCCTGTGCCCTGGCCTGTGCCCTGGCCTGCGCCCTGGCCTGCGCCCTGGCCTGTGCCCTGGCCTGTGCCCTGGCCTGTGCCCTGGCTTGCCAGTTGCCACCCCATTCTCACGACAGGGGTGGCCGTGTCAGTCTACTATCCCTGCCCCCTATGCTGGGGCCTAGAGTTCGACATGGCTGCACTTTCCCTTGGTCTAGCCGCCCCACAGCCATGGCATCACAGCCACAGCCAGCCACAGCTGCTTCCAAATGTCAATGGCTGGCCGTTGGCCAGCCGTGAGGATTTTTGTACATCCATATATGTATGTGCTTTCTTTCAGTCTACTGTTATGACAATTGGCAACATGCCAAGGCTTCTTTTAACCACGATTGATTTGATAGGATTGATTACAAAATATCCATGCAAAATATGCAGCCACAGCCGTAGCCATAGCCATGATCTAGAGATTTTTTCAGTCCGGCTCACCCCATTAGCCGTAGGGTTCGGCATGCCATGGGGATAGCTGCTCCATGTATTGTACACCTCTAGTGGCGCCTCCCCTGGTTCAGAATTACATTTTAATTCGCTGCAAAGTCGCTTTGTTGACTCATTAGTGTGCTGTTTGTTGATCCAGTTTGATCCAGTTTCATCTGGAAACACATCTCTAGAAGGCTTGCACGGTATAATAGCCGTTTTACGATGGATTATTTTGCGCGAAATGTTTTAAAACATTTTATTTTTTTTAGTAGTAGCCGTTTTCACGATGGACTAATTTGCGAAAAAAAAATGTTTTAACCCTCGCCCTACGCGATCATAGGGTGAAGGTTAAAACATTTCTCGCAAATTAATCCATTGTGAAAACGGCAACAGCTAAAACTTTTTTCAATGTTTTAAAACATTTAACGCAAAATAATCCATCGTGATAAACGACTTTGTTACTCTGTAGGTATTGTTGTAAAATGAATAATGAAAGACTTGAAACTGAAAATGAAACCCAAATACCGGAAATACGCAAAGCAAATAAGCAGTAGTTTCCGTTTTACATTAGTATCGTATTCATCGATAAAATGGAGGCAAAAAGTATTGCGGATAGGGGTATAGTGGTACAATGGTTAGTGGTTACTCAATTGCTAATGAAGTGTCAAGTGAGTGATCGTGATAAGGATATCACTCTGGGAATGATACTTTTTGTTTTTGTGAAACTGTATTTTTGTTTTTTAAGTCCAATGATTACAACTTAATATTCCGTGGAAAAATAGCCGAATGCGGGCGCTGGAGATGCTAATTTAATTTCAACACTAACATTCATTTGCAAGGAACGTTTAAGGTGAAAAATAACAGTTTTCCACTCGTAAATATTCGGCAAACAATAAATGGCATCAAAACACCACACACCTGTTTTCGTAGAGACCGTAGAAAATAGTTAATAGCATATCCTTATTACTCACTTTATTAGAAAAACTAATTATTGTGCCAGCTATCATTCCATTCTTTAGTAGAATTCAGCACACGTAGTTGTGCAATATTTATCGTGCTGAACGTTATAAATATAACTGAACCTTGTTGTTCCTTCACTGTCCAGCTGGTTCGGTCAAGCAGCGAGGATGTTCTTCAGTCTTGTCCTCCTCACAGGTCTCGGTCTGCTGACCCTTGGCGGAAATCTCGGCGGAGTTCTTGGCGAAACTCTGGGCGGAACTATGTACGTGTCGCGGTCGGTGGTTCACGCCCAGACTCCGCTGGCCGGGCCGGCCACCTCGCCGTCAGCGGTGAGCTGCGCTGCGCTCTGCGGCCGCACGGCCGGCTGCCTCAAGTGGAGCCGCCGGCCGGACAGCGGCCTCTGCCAGCTGTGGCCGCGTCACTCGGCCGCCAACCCGCTGACGGCCACCGCCGACCTGCTGCACCAGCAACGCCTGCCGCCTGGCTACACCGTCTCTGCCGACCCCCGTGTGGCGTACCGTGGACACAGCAGCGCATCGGTCGGAGGAGCCGCGCTGATCGACCTCTGCC
This sequence comes from Semibalanus balanoides, assembly GCA_014673585.1. Taxonomy (NCBI): domain Eukaryota; kingdom Metazoa; phylum Arthropoda; class Thecostraca; order Balanomorpha; family Balanidae; genus Semibalanus; species Semibalanus balanoides. The sequence continues at coordinate 5,287 of VOPJ01001255.1, forward strand.
GGCAGGACGACCCCGAGTCGGTGCCCGCCTTCCCCACCAGCGACCTCCAGTTCAACTCGCTCATCAACATGCCGCACGACCAGATGTGGACCGGGATCAACGACATCCAGGAGGAAGGCGTGTTCAAGGATCTGTTTGACGAGAGAAGCGTCACCATCAAGCCGTCTTGGTATCAACACATCTCTAACAGCATCTTCGACAGTGTTTATCGCTCCATCAGCGACTGTGTGCAGATCGTGCAGGGCCAGGGCGTCGTGAACAGGCTGTGCCGCAGGGAAATGGGCTATGTCTGCGAGTATTGGCTGTAAATACGCCATACCAGGCGCTAAACAAAGAGTGTGGGTGCGTGGAGAGGGGGTTGGGGGGGGGACAGTGGAACCACAAACAGGCTGGGTTTGGCCAATAGTTGTCACATTTTCTGCTTTAACCCGCGCGGCGTAGGGGGGGGGGTAAATATTACCCCCTCCCGTATTTCCGCAATAACTTGAAAACGGTAACAGATACGACGTCAAAAAGTTTCAGGTACCTTATTCAGCATCAATTTTGAACGTCTACCTAAAAATTTCTTGAAAAAAGTTTAGAGAAACTTTGGGGAGATAATGACCGTTTTGATGAACGTCATGCATGCCAATTTTTGGTTTGAAATAACGAATAAAGATGTTTGATGCCATCGGTAGAAAATATAGCTTTTAAAGCAAATCGGGGCAACGCACAAAACTGGTATGAGAAATGAAAATTTAATTCTTACAAGATGGCTTTTCGGGATTTTTCAAAAATTTTGGGGGTTTTTGACCCCAAAAAATCCCAAAAAAACCTGTTTTTTTCACAGGAAATTTTTCCCCCCAAAATTGAAAAAATTTCAAAAGGTACCTAAAAAAACGGAAACATATTATGAGAACAATAAGTGTAATGAATACCCAGACCAAATTTCAAAGTAATAGCTTCGTTTTTTCAGTGACTGATTGCTCTCCAAGCAAAAGTAGGTAATGACGTCATCTTTTTCAAAATAACGTTTTATTTGGTATTGTTTTTAAACCTGTACAGATATATAAATGTCATTTTTTGTTGTTTATGAGACCAAAAACTACTTAGAAACATGCATTGTTATATTAATATTAAGTCAGTTTTCAGTTTTGACCTTCAAGATGACCTGAAATTTCTTGACCTTTGACGGGGTCAATGTTGTAAAAATGACTGTTTCTATCGATTCTATACGTGCAAGAATGACCCCTAAACATGTGTCCACAGGCTTTTATTTGACCTCTTCGTTGAACCAGTGGACCTTTTTGTGACCACTGACCTTGACGCTTGACATTTGCATGCAATTTCAGACTTGGTACTCTTAATGGCATAGGGATGTATTACACCCTTTTTGAAGATGCTTTTATTGGCCAATGAACAGTTCTTTAAAATCAAAAGATTTTTAATTTGAAAGTATGACAATTAACTCAATTAACTCGAAACTTTTCCAATATGAACCTGACCGTGACTTTACATTTCACCTAAACTTGAAAAATTTTCGGGTATGGCAATTCGATTCGTTTCATTGAAGTTTCGATCGCCGCCTTGCGCGTCTCGCTGCGGTTATTGGTTTCGGTTTAAGATAAGAGGCGGGGGTAATATTTACCCCCCCCCTACGCCGCGCGTTCGGCGAGAGACCCCTACGCCGCGCGGGTTAAAGATCTTAGTAAATTTCATTGAGGGTAGCGTTTTAAAGATGGTTAGTGCATGGTCGAAACTGTTTTCCCATTAACCACGTGATTAATTTTAGCCGTGTTTTAACCCTATTAGTGGCAGGCTCCCGGCTACCCCTATTAGTGGCAGGGGGGCATATTCGGCCCCGGAGATTCTCGAAGATCTAACCCGTCGATTTTCAAAAACAATCACACAGTGGGTTCGATTCACCTTAAACATGATGTTCATTATTAAAAAATCGAATGTTATAAAATCTTAAATGGGGGCACGGGGGGCCAAAAAGTACAAAAAGTTAGAGGTCTTCTTGAATCCAAATCAGCTGCCATTTTATCAACCGATTTTAATTCACATCAACATTGATCGATAGATTATTGATAGGAAATTTGATAATATGATGACAATTATTTACAAATTCAAAATCATAGGCGTGTGCAGGTCACTAAATTGGGGGGCAGAAATAAAGGTAATTCAAGTTTTTGAATGACTTTTTATAAATAAATGCAATAGTTCGTTATTTTGTACTCATACAAAATAGTCTATTAATGCCTATTTTTTGTACCATAGGCGGTGCCAGGTTAACGAAAAGGGGAGGCCAAATATACAAATATGATAGCAGTCATGCTTCTAACAGGAATAAAAATCAGTTGCTGGTCATAGATAGTTTATTCCCAATTTTGGAATGCTGCAAATCATCATAGGCGTCTCCAGGACCAATTTGGGAGGTTGCAAGAACCTTTTTGTGATAAACATAAATCCCGCTAATTATAATACTAACTAGTCAACAATTATCTAGTTTGCTTGCAATTTTCAATTCAAATAAAGTTGCCCGCTTTTTACCCTGCTGGGCTCTGCCTATTCTCCTTCAAATGTTTAAAAAGGAACCCCTGGTGCTTTTTTTCATCGGAAAACTGGCAAGTATGTTATGTTCCTTGTAGGGCCATGCAATCAAAGCTTCCTTGCAATAATATGACCTTTTTTCGATTCCTGAGCGGCGCCTCTGTCCAATACAATGTATTTATTTTCCTCTCCTGGACTCATTGTCCAGTAATCATTCTCAACAATCCTGTTTAATTGCACCGTAATCGCAAGTATATCGTTATGCACTATGCAAGTTTACCCCCTTTTGCCTGTGCCTGTGACACGCCCTTGAAACTCAGACGTAATAAATTATGCCAAAATATGAAGGAGAATCTAATCTCCAGCAATCTCCATAGCTATAATCGCATTTAATAATTGCTTGATTTGCTGTCAGCTAGGCGTTTCATACTTTTTGGAAATCCCCCCTTTTCAAGTACCCTGAAACCCGCCTCTGCGTTAAAAATACAATACATCATGAAAATCACTAATTTGAACTATTTGAATCAACCTGTAAGCTATGAACTTCTTCATACTTTAAGTCAGTTTAGGAAGAATCCGTGAAGACCGATTTCCGTATTTCGCCATTGTCGCGAAAAATCCTCCAAACTGGGACCTCTGGAACCGGCCTCTGTTCAAGTCAGAAACTTCAATAAATTTGACTATCAGATGTGAAATTCAGTTTTAGGAAAGTCCGAAAGTTTCATACAGCCTACTTGCTAGCCGTTTCGGAGATATCTAAGAAAAACATGAGGGGTGGGCAATATTTGCCCCCCTGCCACTAATAGGGTTACCTTGAGCGGTAATACACTATCAGAAGTGATAACACACTGCTATGCCTCATGTCAATGACCCTGCATTGATCTCTTGAGCAAGTTGCAATGACCCTGCATTGAACTCTTGAAAAAGCGCGGGACGGCCATGCACTAAATCGTTTAAGCACTCGTGGCATTCAAGTTGCACGGTCTAGTCCGCCTGCATTCTCTGGGCGGGGGGTCGCCACCGGACCGCCGTTTGTTCCGGCCCGAGGGTTGTAGTGTGATGCCAGCCAATAATGTGTACACAAATCGTTGGTTGGAATGGCATTGTTGAAAAATAAAATGCGTGGTTATAACTTTTTGCATTTGAGTTGGCGTCAATAAAATATATTATTCAGAAAAAAAAACTATCAACTCGCCTTCGGCTCGGTTATAAACTGAATTGTTAATGCAACTCATGCATACAACTATGATATTCATGCATAAAGGAAAGTAAAATCCAAAAACGGTTAGCAATCGTATCGGACCTCTTGGAGTTTGGCTTTGATACCAACTATTTTGAACGTTCATTATTCGCCATCGTGCTAGGTTTTTGATATCTAGTTTTATTAATATCTATGCAGATGTTGTACAATATCTGAGCATTAATACATAACATAAGCTGGGTTGTATTTTAATCAGTTGGTGCGTTTCAGTTTTTTATATTACTTGAGCCTTATATAAGTCATGCATTTCCTATTCTTTCAAACGGACTTTATTCACATTGATCACACAAATAGCATATACATATTCAGGCACGTAGCTCGGGGGGGGGGTGACTGACAGTAGTAGATCACAGTAGACACAGTAGTAGATCACAGTAGACACAGAAGTAGATCGCAGTAGACATGGTAGTATATCACAGTAGACACAGTAGTATCTTGCGGGCTTGGTAGATCACAGTATCATGCGGGCTTGGGGCTCCAAAACTTTCAGCTCCACTTGCGGCCGTCTCAGGCAGCCAATCAGGCAGCGTGGCGTGGTGACTGCGAGTGACTCAGGTGGCCGGGGTAGAGTCAGCTCTGTAGCGGTGGGAGGTGGCGTCAGTCGGGCAGACGAGCGGGCTGGTGGCGGAGTGGTGTGCGGACCGGAGAAGGTAAGGTGTCTGTGCGAATGAATGTTAGTTCTGAGTTTTACTTTGGTTGATAATGTGGCGGTAGTTCCCGTGTTAGTATAGTAACTGTTTCGAGTAATGTGTGGTTACACTTGATGCTTTCCTACCTACTCTTAACGAATGCGTCAATAGAGCTTGATTGTCGGATTATTTATTACAAAAACGATTTTATTTCTTATTCTCCATAATTTGGTGTTTGATAAACGGTGATTTAAAAAACTTTTTTCGTTTTGCACGAGCTTGTGAGTGAAAAGGATTGTAACGGCTTCAGTTTAAATCAATTAAATTGTATCATGTTCCTCAGCTTAGCTTTCCGCATTGTCTTTATCCAGCAGGCGATTTTATTGGCTAAGAAGTGTAGTCGGACCGACACTTGCTCCAGTCTACTGATCGTTGGAACTTGGAAGATGGATGTCTTATCTGCCCTCCTGCTGGCGCTGCTGGTGGTGGCCGTCTCCGGCGGTCCCACGTCCGTTCCTGTTTCCAGTTCCTGTTCTTACTGGTGCAAAGCAACGGGAGGAACAGGATTCTACTGCTGTGACCACGAACAAGGTGAGCCGTCCCGTCCGTTCTCATTTGGTCCTCTTGCTCTTTTCGTCCTTTTGCTCTGTCTTTTTCGATGTAATGAACCTATTTGTTTTTTATGAAGTGGTTAGCAGGCGCGTAGCCAAGGGTTCTAGCAGATCCAGGGTGTGTGAGTGGGAGCCATGCCACCCCAACAGCCTTGAAGAGAGGCCAACGAACCATTTGACACCCTTAATGTAAACAATTTATCGCAAAAATTGTCTTTGCAGCAGTCAAATCCAGCTATTCAGTGAAAAACTGGAAAATTTCGTGCTGCTTCGCGGCATGGCACAAGTTTTGCAATTGCTTATACAAACTTGGAAAATGGGAAAATTAATTCCTTTAATTGTCTGACTGAGGCTGTCCAAGGCTGGCCCCAGGGCCGACTCCCCTCATAAATAACTTGAGCAGATTACATGATTAGCTAGTCTCCCCCGAGTTCCGAAAAAGCGACGCAAACTCGAGGACGCAGACTTCGGCTGGACCGAAGAAGCTGTTTGGTGAAGTGCACCGAAACCCAGGGGCCAGGACCATCTTCCCCTAGCTCAAAGCTCCACAGGGACCATTTGAACGCGGAAAATATAGTTCTGCCGCTTTCCTTGCTACTTTCAAAATCATGTATTCTGTTACCAGTTTGTTAGTTCGGTACATATGTAGTATAGTTATTATCTCGTCTCACGTTTCTCACCTTCGCCGTACGGAGGGGGCTGACAGGCCCCCTGTTAACTTACAAACCAAGCAGCATAGAGCAACGCAGTAAGAACCGGCATGTAGCCCGTCATGAGGAATCTAGCGGTATGCATCTCTTAGGTTTCGGGTTAAGGGGTGACCTTCCAGGTCAAGTGAATGACCTAGGCTGAGTTCTGACTGTCACATTCCCGGCGGGAATTCCTGGAATCCCCAGCGGGCATTTAACTCGACTGCAGTTCGGCAATGTGCCCTTACATCGGTATTCCTGTAACGCTTTGCTACGGGAATCGGTAGAAAGCACTTTTCTACAGATTCTCCGGAATCTCTGCGTGAATTGGCTGGTCGGAACGATAAGACGTGTAAGATCGACATTATCCAAATATTGCGATTTTACCCTGTCTGTCGCCATTAAGGTTGTGAAAATACAATGATTTGTGGTTGGCATCATGTTGTTGGTCGTTCAATTAACTATCTGACCACATAGGCGGATCCAGAAAGTGTGATTTTGACGGTTTTTTGGGGGGGGCAAATCACAAAAAAATTATCGCATAATTCTGGAAACTCATCGGATTTTGCTTGCTCTTGTATCAATAACTGATTTAAAACAAACCTTCTCAAGTAAAAGTTGCTTAGTTTTACGACAAACTCAGGAAATGTGTCAAATTTGCGCCGATTTTGAGTTTTTTTGGGGGCATGGCCCCTTTGCCCCCCTGGATCCGCCCTTGTCTGACCATATATCTATGTTCAGGTCTGGTTTATTTAATTAACTTGGGTCATGGAAATCGTCACCATAGAAGATTATTGCTATGGGCGAATAGCATTAGCAGCATCCTCTATCACGTCCAAAAGAGTAATCAGAACCTAAAAATTGTGATAAATTCAAATAAAAAGGCATGTTCCTAGACAAGTTTTGTCTCTGAAATACTCTGTGCTGGTTTGTTCTTTTCTGGCACAAATTTCCAAAGTGATAAAAAATGACTTAAACCTCGCCCGGGTAGGCGGGTGGATGCCACCCCTTCCCCCTCGGTTTTCCCAAATAACTCCGTAGTTTGTAACTGGTCGCAATGTAACTATTAGTACACTACTTTTGAAAAATTTGACACATACTCCTAAAATTTTGAATTTCCAACTTTCATGGCCCGTGACCTATGACCTATGACCTGTGACCTGTTTCTCAAGGTCATGTCGGGCGAAACTGGCGTCCCGTAGTATCGGTCCTTGTTACATGTTTGGTTTCCGATTGTCGCCGTTCAGGAGCAAACGAAAAGGTGTTTCCAGGTGACGGGTGTGTCTTCTGCTTAGAATGTGACCTCGACTGACCTTTTCTGAGGTCAACCGAGGTCACTGACCGATGACTCGACTCCGATGACTTGGGGCTTCTGGCCGCTTTTAGGACAGTTTTTGACGCTGATTTCAAATCTTGGAGTCCATTTGACATAACTATATGTTTCACTGGGGTCATGTGCTTACCAAAGGTCAATCAGAGGTCACTGACCTCAGATGACCTGACAATGAAATTTTTTTAAATTTGGCAGTTTTTAGGTCATTTTGTTGACTGATTTCGAAATTTGGCCATGTATTAAGCATAGTAAGATGGTTATTTTAAACCATTTTGGCTCGATCAGTAATCAATTTTCATACATTTATGATTTGTGACGTTTTTGGTCTTTGACATGACCTCAGAGGTCACCTATTGAACCCAGGAACCTTCAAATCATACGTCAATGGTTTTTGCTCGTCACAAGCAGCACGCTCGTTTTTCATATTGAAGCTCTAACTCAATTAAGGGGCGATAACGCCAAGAGTTTAGGCTCCAGAGTTTAGGCTTCAAGAGGTATCTCCCTCACTCCGGACACACAGTGAATTCGCCGTACCCGGGGGAGGGTTAATGTTTCGTTCACTTAGAGCCAACACTTGCATCAAAAATAGAGATTGCTTTGAAATTTGGTTTTGGTATTGCTTATCACTTATCAGTTCTCTCGCATGTATTCCGGTTCTTCAAACATCTTTAATATATTTGATTCTGTAGTATTTTGCCCCCCATTTTTTATAACTTTTTTTGGTCAAAACTACAACTTTCGGAAATTGGCAAGATTACCAATTTAAAAGTGGGTCCATTTTATGTCCATTTATTTTTTGCGGATTTCTGTAAAAAACTTGTCTACGATTTTTGAAATATTGACGTTTGTTCTACCAACATGGGCTTAACTAAACGTCAATTATCTAACCAACAACGAACCAATTTTTTATAAAAAAAATGGAAGGATAAGTGCGCTGCAGAATGCTTGTATGTGTTAAGTTACAAAAAATGGAGTAAGGCGAGGGTTATTACGAGCGAGCGCGGAGCGCGTGCGAGTCCTCACTGAATAGGTACCGGATTTTTTCTTCTTCATATCAGCGGCCGACCCGGCCCGGCCATTACGCTGGTAATATATACCTGCTACTGAGCGCTGACTGCCAGTGTTCGATCGTGATTCACTATCTCGGGCTAATTTACATGAAAAGCTACCATTTCAATTGGTTCTGCCGGGATGTGAAACCAGGAAAAGAAGTTACCTGAGGCTTGGCTCCACTCACGGTCTGGTTTTAATATTACAATGTAGTTTTCCACGACCTAGAATTCAAATTTTCACGCCACCGCGACATCAGTGCCCATCGCAGCGAGGCGATCGTCAACGTCTTCAGTTCGTCGTAACGCTGAATTGAGTGCATGCCCTTTTTAGCTTATCCTTTACGAGGTCCCCCGCCTATTTCTGGGTTTTATCGGGCAAACCCGTAAAAACTTCGCGCTGCTTCGCGGCGCTAAATAACGAGAACTTACCCAAATGTTGCAAAGGCTTAAATACACTTAAAGATGGGGGTACATGTTTTCGCCATTTCAGCCGACCACCCCCTCCCCCAGTCAAAAACTAACGGCGACGTCTCTGATTGTGCCAGTCAAAATAAACCTTATTATAGGTAGGCATTGGCGGATCCAGGGGTCATTTAGGGCCATGGCCCCAACCCGAGATCCTGAAACCATATTTCCCACCAAAAAAACGGCCGGACCTTCAGTTACTGGCGGGTTGAAGATTGCGCTCCACCCTCTCCCCACCCCACTCCCCCTCTCCCCCCACTCAACAACTTTTGGCTGACAGCCCGCTACAACACTTTTGGAGAATAATGAACTGGATTCGCCCCCTAAAAACACTGCAAAATCCGCCAGTGGCCAAGGGGGGGGGGGCGTCCGCCTGGAGGCCCGGCGGGCCCTTTTCGGCGCGCTCAGTACGCCTAAAAGGAGACTGTACAAAGCGCGATATCATAGGCTCTTTAATAAAGTCGGAAGACTACGCTTCGCGTGATCTTTCTGGAGTTTAGAGCACTTCATAGAGCACTTCAGATGTTTCGTGGAGCACCAGGGCCCTTTCTGAAAGACCAGAGGGCCCTTGGATGTTTAACAGAACAGCCATGTACAGTCTCTCTTGAAAGAATCGCACATACTGGCCAGGTTCACACCGGGCGGTACCAGCAAGTTTGA
>VOPJ01001256.1:0-14442 GCA_014673585.1 Semibalanus balanoides
GAGTGGCTCTATCGGCTTTTCCGGTTTTCGCTCCGTCTTTCACTTCGGACCGACCGACCGCGCCTCGGTGTTGTTGATTATTAAGAGTGTTTCACCCTCTCACCTGTGCGGGGTACTGGAGTCGCAGCCGTTCCGCATTCGTGGAGCGGCATTGTCTTCTAGCCTCAGGCTGTTCAACACTCAACCAACACACACGTGTAACTCAAGCATTGTATTGAACAGTCGACTCAAACATACCTGCCTCTTTGCACAGCAGTAATGTCGTAATTAGCGATGAGGTGTTCAAACAAGTGCTGACTTTTTCTCTAGGTGGCGAATGTCGTGGCATTACATTTAAGGGTAAACAAATGGAAAATACCGGACAACGCCCTATGCATCATGCCTAGAGGATAGCCTATACGGACGGGACTTAATCGACGGCCATCCTCTAGGCTCACTGTTCTATTGTAGGAGCGCTTAATTAAGGTCAGCTAGCTCACTGTCTATTGGTGGAGCGTGGAATTAAGGTCAGCTATTTCGCTGTCTATTGATGGAGAGAGTAATTAAGGTCAGCTAACTCACTGTCTCTTGGTGGATCGCGGAATTAAGGTCATCTAGCTCATTGTCTGTTGGTGGAGTGCGGAATTATGGTCAGGTAACCCACTGTCTTTTGGTGGAGCGCCTAATTAAGGTCATCTAGCTCATGTCTATTGGTGGAGCGCGGAATTAAGGTCATGTAACTCACTGTCTATTGGTGGAGCGCGTAATTAAGGCCAACTAACTCACTGTCTTTTGGTGGAGTACGGAATTAAGGCCAACTAACTCACTGTCTTTTGGTGGAGTACGGAATTAAGGTCAGCTACCTCACTGTCTATTGGTGGAGTGCGGAATTAAGGTCATCTAGCTCACTGTCTATTGTTGGAGCGCGGAATTAATGTCATCTAGCTCACTGTCTATTGTTGGAGCGCGGAATTAATGTCAGCTAAGATCCTTGGACCACCCGTGTTGACCTTATTAAGATAAATTATTGTGGAACGCTGTTTGCAAACAGCCTCACTTGTCCATAAAGTGTCCAACGAACTCCCACCAATGACTATGAAACTTTAAAATGCGGTATAATAACACCAATTAAAATGCGGTATAATATCACCAATTAAAATGTGATATACTATCACCAATTGCTACGACCGAAGCGCCAGGATGCCCAGCCCATGAAAACGTCGTTTTCTCTCCCTGTAGGTCTGAAAGGCATGGCCAGTTAATGTGTGTATGAAATAAAATACATGTTAATGTCTGTTCATTTTTTTATTGAAGACGCGTACTTTTTTTTAGCGCGCACTCGAATTTGGATGGACGAGAATGGTTTTTCATCTTTATTTTGTAAGTGTGTTTACATAGATGGTGCTCCAGGAGAAGCACGTTCGTCACTCCTGTTGTTAAATTACAGGCGCAGTTTCCTATTCAAACGGTGGGGCTGTTGCTCCACCAACGTTGTATTTGGTAACTTAGTGTTTTGCCTCACCAATCATTGTCAGATTTGAAGGCTTCCAGCTTCAAAATCGGCATTGTTCACGTAACCGAAGCAAAACAAAGAACCAACCAACACAACATTTTGTCCCACGAACGTCTTAGGAAAAGCTATAACCATCAAGGGCGGCGCCAAAGGGGGAGACGGGGGACGTGCCCCCCTACATTTTTGGATTTTAACATTACGCCTATGGACGTTGCATGGAAAGAATCGACTTCAAAATGCTTCCGTCCCCCGACCCCCCTACTTCCGGAAGGTGGCGCCACCCTTAATAACCATGTATGATTGACTTACCATGGCTTCTCATCAGACATCACTTATCATTGACCTCTCATCACGTCAAGACGTGGTGTTATTCCGGTCCGGACGTGGTTTAGTTGCCTGTCGGAGCATCGCACACCATTGCCGATAGAGCCGTACCCGGACTGGCAAGGATACCCAATAACGCCAACCCTTTGGTTGGACCTGACACTTTGTGCAGCTTTCCTTGGATCCGATCTGCTGGTAGTGTGAATCTAGACTCGTACATTCTCCCTCCACGCAACTCGTCGATGTCAAATGGAGCCTGAGTGTCGTCAGGATAAAATTATCCCCCCTTCGCAACCTTGATCCCAGCCCACTCCTAGGGCGTCTGACGGGCCGGGTCTTGCCAAGAGGAAGTCTAGTTGTTCCCTGGGTGTAGAGACTGGCCAGATCGCCGCCGGCCATCAGACTTCCGCAGTAACTCCGGGCCTCGTCGTAGCTTAGTGGCTGGGGGGAGGTGGCGTGCCAGTAGTAACGACCGCCGACAGTGGCCCCCGCTGGACCTGACGTGGTGGTGGACGCTGATGTAGTTGATGTCGGCTCTGCGGTAGTGGAAGGAGATGTTGAGGTGGCTGGTTCTGATGTAGTCGAGGGTGGCGTCGACGTTGTTGTGGGCAACTTCTCGGTTGTGGTGGGAGATGGCGTGGACGTGGCAGCTGTTGGTGTAGCTGTTTTCTCCGTGGTGGATATGTCAACCGTTGGTGTAGTTGTTTCCTCCGTGGTGGATTTGGCAGCCATTGATGTGGTCACTTCTTTGGTCGGTGTGGGTTGTGGTGATTCGGCAGCCGTTGGTGTGGTCAGCTCCGTAGTTGGAGCAGGTTGTGGTGACGTTGGTGCTGTCACTGGTGCTCCGTCCTCAGTGGTGGTTCCATCAGTCGGTGTCGGCGGGTCAGTGTTGGTGATGGCAGCCCGGCGGTACAGTGGCACTGGTGACGCGTTTCCGTCACTCGCGCCACCGGCCGTCACCGGCCGTCTGCGGCCAGCTTGCAGCGGCCCGTGGGTCCAGCTGCTAACCGTCTCCAGTCAACACTAGCTGGGCCAGCCGGGGCCGCGCAGCTGACCAGCGACGGAGCCGGCGGCTGCTGCAGCCAGGCGAACGGTGGCCGGCCAGAGCCGAGCTCAAACTTCTCCGAGGCCAGCGCCAGAGCCAGCAGCAGGGCCAGCAGGGCTGCTGCGTGGGACCGCATGGCGGACGCTGGGACTGCGGAGCGTTCAGTGACGCCCGGCAGGCCGGCCAGTTGGTCCGATGGTGTGCCCTGGCTTTGGTCGGCCGGGCAACCTAGTGCGCATTGCAGTCTTTGTCGCACTAAATTTATGGTACCCAATTATAGCCAATGGAAAGAAAGTGTCGATAAGCGTCGATCAATTGATACATTCATTCCTTGCCCCCAAGCTCGATCAATCAGAGGTAATGTGTGGGTTGAGAACGTTAAGAACGAATATTGCTAGTGGCTACCGTGCAGACCTGTATACGATTCGTGTTTTCTTCTCTCGAACGATTCAATCACGACTCAAAATCAACATTAGTTGACTCAGTCACGACTCTAAACAGACCTTCAATGTTTTGCATTCGATTCAATCAAAGACTTTGTGCCAGAGCTTTCGTCTCAATCGATTCAAAATGACCTTGAGCCATATCAGTCCCGACTCAATCATTTGAATTATATAACGACTCAACTTAACAACTTAACCTCGCCCGCTTCTCACCTCGCCTGACAGGACCCCCCCCCCCCTGTTAACTTCTAAAAACCAAGCAACATAGAGCAACGCGGTAATAATTATAATGTTGCCTGTCATGTGAGGAATCTAACAGTATTGCAATTTTCAGGTTTCAGGTCAACGGGTGACCTTCCAGGTCAAGTGAATTACCCAAGATCGACCACGTCCAAAAATAGCGATTTGATTCTGTCCGTTGTCATGATTAAAGTTATGAAATACAATGATTTGGTTAGCGCTTAAGTGTTGGTCGTTGAATCAGCTATCTGATCAAATATCGATTTTTAGATCTGGGCTAGTTGTGACCTCCTAGGTCACGGAAATCGTCACCATAGAGGATAATTGCTATGAGCGATTTGCATTAGAAACCTCGACTCGATCACGTCCAGAATAGCGATCAGAAAACCTCGAAATTAGAAATTGATAAATGCAAATAAAAATGCATGTTCCTTCGTCTTTGTCTTATAAATACAAAATAACTATTTGTTTGTATCTGGTCAACAATAGTCCAAAGAAGTGATTTAAAAAAATGACACATAAGTTTCTTTCACTTAGGGAGCCATCATTCAGTCAAAAATAGAGATATTGCTTTTAAATTTGGTTTTGGTATTGCTTTTATTAATTTCTCTCATATATATTCTGTTTTTCGAACGTGTTTGACAATTTTGATTTTGTAGTTTTTTTTTTGTCTCCATAATTTTTTTTATTTTATTTTGTATTTTTTTAGGTAAAAAAAAATCGGAATCACGAGAGCACAATTTTTAAGAGAATGCCATTTTATGGAGCATAGTGCTTGTGCGAGGAACATAGTTGTCAAAATTAATAGACGGAATACCATGACCTTTTCCTGGAAGATATTATAAAATCCAAAGCTATCAAAAATTAAGTTATTATTTCATAATATTTCGGCCACAGGCCTTTATCAAACAGTAAACATTTCGATACGTATCTTTGTATCGATAAACGTATCGAAATGTTTACTGTTTGATAAAGGCCTGTGGCTGAAATATTGCGAAATAATAACTTAATTTTGATAGCTTTGGATTTTCTGATATCTTCGAGGAAAAGGTCATGGTATTCCGTCTATTAATGCCATTTTATGTCCATTCTGTTTTCTGTTCGCATCATGGCGCCCTCGGAAGACATATTTCCGCCTTCGGAAGGCATTTTGCCACCCTAAGAACGCATTATGCTGCCCTCGGAAGGCCTCGGAAGACATCTTGCCACCCTCGAAAGGCATCATGCCGCGGGCCCTTGGAAGACATCTTGCAGCCATAGGAAGACATTTGTATGTCCTCAGAGCGCATTATGCCGCCCTTGGAAGACATCTTGCAGCCATAGGAAGGCATTTGTATGCCCTCAGAGCGCATTATGCCGCCCTTGAGTTGTAAGGCATCGTGTCTCCCTCGGAAGAAATCTTGCCGCCCTTGGATATCATTTTGTCAGCATTCACAGCGCAATATGCCGCCCTCAGAAGACGTCTTATTGACCTCGGAAGGCATCGGAAGACGTCTTATTGACCTCGGAAGGCATCGGAAGACGCCTTGCCGCCTTCGGAAGGCATCATGCCACCCTTGGAAGCCATCTCTTGCCCCTCTCGGAAAGCATTTCGACGCACTCAGAGCACATTATGCCGCCCTCAGAAGACGTTTTGCCGTCCTCGGAAAGTATTTCTCCCACCCTCCGAGTGCATTATATCGCCCATGGAAGGCATCATGCCGCCTTCCTCGGAAGGCATATTGCCGCCCTTGGAAAGCATTTTGCCGCCTTCAGAACGCATTATGCCGTCCTTGGTAGGCATCATGCCGCCCTCGGAATGTATTTTGCCGCCATCAGAAGACGACTCGCCCCCTTCGTAAGACATTGACTACATGACTACACCTGTTACTGGGATCTGCCCGTGGGTGATTATGAGCTAAATAAACAAAAACAAAACAAATAAACAAATAAACATTATACCGCCCTCAGAGCGTATTATGCCGCCCTTAGACGTCGGTCATCATTATATCTTAAGTCCCAATTTGACACTGTCTGAGTCCGTGTCTGACTCGTGTCTGACCCACGTCTGGCCCACGTCTGAGCCGTGTTTGACCCCGCTCTTCTGACCTATGTCTGAACCCTCGTCTGACCCATGTGTGACCTAGCTTGTCTGACTCCTGTCTGCCTCGACAGTCCTCGACTCTGACGCGCTCGACCGGCTCGAGTCGGCGCTCAGCTCGGATGAGGCACGCGAGATATTCGGCGATGGCCTGCGGCCGTTCAGCTCCATGGGCGTCAACATCATCGGCGGCGAGTTTGAGGACGAGCTGGCCGGCGACGATGACCGGGACGCGCCCGACCACAGTGAGTTATCACCTGGGCCCCACCTGCCCCCCCCCCCCACACACACCCCACCCTACCCCCACCCCCACCCCCACCAGGCCCAGGACGCGCCCGACCACAGTGAGTTAACACCTGGGCCCCACCTGCCCCCCTGCCCCCCTCACCCTACCAGGCCCAGGACGCGCCCGACCACAGTGAGTTATCACCTGGGCCCCACCTGTCCCCCACACCCCACCCCACCCCCACACCCACACCCACACCACACCCCACCCCACCCCACCAGCCGCAGGACCGCCCCGACACGTTGAGTTTATCACCTGGGCCCCACCTGCCCCCCCCCCCACACCCCACCCACCACCCACCCCACCAGCCAGGCCCCAGGACGCGCCGACCCACAGGTGAGTTAACACCTGGGCCCACACCGCCCCCGCCCCTCACCCTACCCAGGCCCAGGACGCCGCACGACCAGCAGTGATAATCACTGGGCCCCGCCCTGTCCCCCAACACCCCACCCACCCCCCACATCCCACGACTACACCACCACCCACTCCACCAGGCACAGGACGCGCCGACCACAGCAGAGCTATCACCTGGCCCCCCGCTGTCCCCTCCCCCACTCTACAAGGCCCAGGACGCGCCCCACCACAGTGAGCTATCACATTGGGCCCCACCTGTCCCCTCCCACCCCACCCGGCCCAGGACGCGCCCGACCGCTGTGAGTTTGATACGTGCTCTCCACTCGTGGCGGTGGCCAACAAAGCAAGAGCCCATCGTTGATGGGTCGGGAGGGAGGGGAATATTACCCCCTGACGAACATGTGCAATATTTGAAAATCAAATATTAAAATTGCCTGTTGTACCTTCGGCACTTTAATTTCATGCTTGTGTTAACACTTTGAATCCGCTGTTAAGTGAACATTTTCTGCTAAAATGTGTCTAACCATGCGTGACACCCATGACCGCTGTGGGCCCTGCACTTCATGTATATTGGCCCGGCAAATCACAACATGGATGCCAAGGATGCTATTACTGTGACTTACGACGCATCCTCCCTATTATCGTCAGTGTCATATTGAGCTGCGGCCCGACCCGTCGTTCAATGCCCCTCACTCTAATTTCCCGTCCCTCCGCACAGTACTCGAGACCAGCTAGTCTAGTCGATTAGACCACTTCCGTGGATGCAATAGCATGAATTTGTGGGCTCTGCTGGCACAGCTGCAATCACGCATAATACCTGTCCGCTTTTACTGGCAGGCCACCACTTGAAAAAACGACATTGCGGCGGCTTTGGTAGTGTTGGTACTTGGTGCGATTGCCGTCCGTTTGATAATCATTGGTTGCAGCATTTGTTGGAGCATTTACATTGATTGATGCATATGCTCATTCAATTTATGCAAAAGTGGGTGTATGATTTGACCAGAATCATTTGGCAAAAACCCTGCAGTCAATTGCACACTTATAGGCCGTTTTGGTTTCCGCCTCGAAGTCAATGGATTTAGAATGAAAGCATTGTGTCCACTAACTTCTCTTGCAATGACTCCCAAGGATCGCTGGTCGATTGTATGAATATCACCACCGACACTAGATTGATGGACATTGAACATAGGATAATGCAACGTTTCTTATGTCCGCGGTCCTCGCTCGCAGATGTGAATGTTTATGTAATAATTGCTTTCAGTGACATGTTGATAGGAGCTATCAACTATTTCACTGAAGATTTGAGTTACAGAAGAATTTGCGACTATCGTTCGAGCGAGGACGGCGGACAAAAATACGTGCATTATCTATGTTAATGTCATCATCTAGTGGTGATTGGTGAACGAAAGACTGCGCGATCAATGAATGTGGCTTGACATGACATGTATGCAGCGTCGTTGATGGTTTGCGTGGCAGGGACCATGTGCTGACCGTGTGCTCCCCTGTCCACAGGTGGGGACCGGGTCCGGCCCGCACGAGGCCGCGGCAGGGGCCGGGGCAGAAGCAGGATGAGGAAACGAGCGCTGGTGAGTTCACACTCTGTCAAAGACGGCAGTGCAGCACACACTGCACAACACATACAAACACTGCGAGTAGCAGTGGCAGTAACTGACTACGTTTTGTCACTGTCTGGCTTGTCACAAAGCTATGGAAGTTGATTGAGTGTTTGTCAGTTGTTTTCTTTTGGGGCGCCATATAGCCTAGCAGCTGCGGTGCCCTTTTAGGGAATATATCACCTTTAACATTAGTTTTTAACTGATATAGCCAGATTTTCGGCTGTATTGAGAAACCTCCAAATATGAAATTTAACTTCCCAAACTACCTAGTTGCTGAGTTTCAACGCAAAATCCGTTGGGTGTATCCATCCATCATGGTCAAAATCCATCATGGTCCTCATGCTCATGAATGGTCACCTCAACCTCGCCAAGGAGGACTTCTTCCAGGCAGCTCCCTCCACAAGTACAAGAGGTTACCCTATGAAGGTAGCGAAGCCAAGGGCACAGTCGAGAGTGCGGAGAAACCACTGGAGTATCCGTGCGATAAACGACTGGAACTCCCTACCTGCCCATGTAGCACTTGCACAGTCGACAAACGAGTTCAAGAACCGGCTTGACGAACATTGGTCTGGTCATATCTATGACATCCCTATCTAGGTTAGAGCAATTAATAGAGATCATAAGAGCTTGATGAGATCGGGTCCATTCAGGCCTTTGGCCTTCCAAAGTCCCGCCAACAATAAAGTAAAGTAAAGTATATTTGGTTTGATTTTAAATGACAATCTCGGATGTTTCGGTCTCGTACTACTGAGATTTCTACTGTCTTCGTTTTCGCTATTTGAACCGACCACCAGAAAGTACAGGCTTTGTTCAATTTGAGCCGATTTAAGTGAAAATACCATTGATATTGTGAAAAGTATTTTTTGGGTGGCTGGTTTATATGATTGCATTTTGACAAATGTTTTTATGTTATTAAGTTTTGCTCAATATATTTTAGTACTTTTTGTACTTTCATTGGATTCTAATTGAAATATGCGCACCTGTTGGGAAAAGGACCTTTTGATTGTTGGCGCGTACCGGCAGCTGCAATATTTATCCCAAGAGCAATACAGTTCAAGTCCTACTACAATTAGGGATTCATTCTGCTGGTCAGTTTTAGCTATTATCTGTGGTCACTGGTGACGATTCCATGGAGAATTCCAAATAGATGCTTCGTGACAAGACGCATTATTTGATGGGTGTCTGGCAGGGGCGCAGCCATGGGACAAAGGGGGTAATTGCCCCCTCCCCCTCCCTACGGGTCACAGGGGCCCATCGAGAATGGCCCAGATACCTTTTGCATTAGCTGAATGGCTTTCAAAACGTCACAGAGGAGCCCTTAAACCAGTCGAAAGGTCACTCTGGTGCATGTAAAGGGCCCTCAGAGACACTGAAGGACTTTTGAAGCCAATCCAGGGGGCCTCTTGGGCAATGGCATGTCCAGGGGCCCATTGAGCCAACTTAGGGGCCCACAACCTGTCCAGGGGCCTCTCTTGCATTTTTAGGGACCCATTGAGCCCTCCCAGAGGCTTCTTGGGCATGTTCAGGGGCCCATTGAGTCCTCACAGGGGCCCCCAAAACCTGCCCAGGGGCCCCTTGGCTGATGCTAATGGTTCACAGTGTGAACTGTGTAATTCAATACTTAATATCTTGTTCAAATGATTTTTTGAGTCATTTGACCAGCGCAGCGCTTCATTCCGTCATTCATTAAAGGGAATGTTTCACATTAACATAAGATTTGAGTTGAGATGGCCAAGTTGTTGTTTCCTTGATTGTATTGAAAAGTTAAACAACCAGAGGTAATCGAAAGTAAATTTGAGTTGGTTTTGAATCTGCAAAATAGGCACTAGTGGTTTAGGGTACTCTTAGCCGATGTCGTCATCCCTATTTATAATGTTGATGGAAGTAACTTGTTTATCATTTGGCCTAATTAGCAGCTAGTCTACATTATGCGCGTGATGTTTTTTATCTTCAAATCCTTCATATGAGTCATCAGCAAATACTACTTAGGTTTGCATGAATTGAAGCAGTGTGTGAGAACACTGTAGAATCGTGTAGGCGCATTATTCATCTTTTGACTACAGGGTTGTAGTTGCAAACTTAGATGAAGTGACTTCTTTCCCCTGTCGGACTGGCGCGGGGCTATGATGCCGCTCCGGTTGACCCGTTGTAACTGTGCGTGTATCTCGCGCAGGGACTGGTGCTGCAGCGGCACGCCGACAGAGTCTGCTGGGGCAGGCCGAACGATCCCTCGGGAACATTATCGCGACGGCAGCACGCGCAGCAGTGCGTACTGAACAGTCCGAGGACAGCAGCAGCGAGAAGTCGGGCCCGCCGCCGCCGCCGCCGCCGCCGCCTCCGAACCCGCCACCCACCAGAGGTCAGTACAGGGCTGTTGTTGGGATAGATTTCTGAGACCAGAGACCTGTACTAAGCAGGGGTTGTTGCGGGGACTCTGGCTCCCAACATCCCATCGTGCCATGTCACTCCTCATGCAATTTCCCGTCTTGATATATCAGTGGTGGATGCTGTAAATATCCCGTTTCCCGGCGTTTCAGATCAGAGTTTTTGTGTGTATTTACGTCAGCTCCGCGGTGGGAGTATGCACTAACCAGCAATATGATGTCTGTTCCCTAGGTCGTGGCCGGGGTCGTGGCCGCGGTCGGGGTCGCGGTCGTGGTCGCGGCCGGGGCGAAGCGGCGGCGGCGGCGGTGGCGGCGAACCAGAGCTTACCGTCTCCGCCGCCAGAGGTGGCGCAGGCCCGGCGTGGCGGTTCCCACTCGATGCGCAGCTTCGTGCCGGACCCCACTGTCGAGGACAGCGACGACGAAACGCTCGCCTCGCTGTCGGGATGCCGGCTCAGCGAGCAGTCCCCGCAGAGAGGTACGGCTCGCCTCTCCTGATACACCCCTGTCGCACCCCTGATACACTCCTGACGTCCCAGGAGCGGCGCTGTCCCTCGACTCACACGCTGTGGCGCCACCAGCGCCACCTGGCTGTGCTGAAGCGCCACAGGTCGGCCGCAGCCAGCCAGACTGCGGAGAGAGAGAGGGGACTGCAGGTCATGATCCGCCTGTGATGGGTTGTGACATTCTCGTCCCCGCTTTTCAGTCGCCCTTTTCCGTCCTCTCCGGGATTCGCAGCCGTTGTATTTTGTTGCTGGATATGCGCTTAAACTCTGGGCTGATGTCCACACTCAGCGACTGCTTTGATCTTGTAGCTTTGCGATAATTGTACTCATTTCTAAGGTCACATTAACTCGGTTATAATGCCCGTCTTCACGAGCTGCTGGTGCCATACTGACTGTGCTGTCGGCTGATCATAACTGCAGCGTCCGGCGCTGGGTGGCGTCTTGACCCCTCTGATCGGGGCTGTTTCAGCGTCGGCGTCTGACTCTGGCGGCCAGACGCCGGGTGGCCGGACGCCAGGTGGTCGGCCGCGGCGGGACCGTAAGGTGCCTCTGAAGCTGCAGGATCCTCTCGAGCTGTCACCGCCCGTGCCGGCCGCCGTCAGTCCCAGGCCCAGCAAACGGCAGCCGGCCGCAGCCGCTACCCCTGCGATGGGCAAACGAACGGGCGGCGTCAAGCTGATGGTCAAGGTTGGCGCCGTAGGTGATGTTCTTGTGGATTAGAGGGGTGGAGTGTGGGGCAGAGGACGAGTTTTGGTAGTTTGTTAAGTGGTGGGTCGAGTGGTGTTTTATTCTGTCGGGGAGTTGTTGGATAGTGGCAGGGTTTTGCCGGCTGTTGCGAGTGCTATTGGCGACAGTGCTACTAGTTCCAACTTTTCAAATGGTTGTGATGGGACTTGCTTAATGTTGTGATGTTGTGTTGTGCTTAAGGTTGTGACAATTTTGCTTAATGCAACAGTAAATACAGACTCTCGATGATGGCATAAAATCGCGAGTTAAACGCTTGAGGGAAATTTACCTGAATCGAGCTATTTTCACCCAAATGGTAAAACTGGTTTATATTAATATTAAATTAATAATGGCAAGCTTGTAGACCAGAGGACTTTAATTCGTGATGTTTTGACAAAGTAAACCTTATTCATCTAATTACAACACTATCTAAATATAAGCCAATCCGCATTTAGATGAATACCGTTCCATTCTGTATCCCGACTGCGATCCGGGACTTTGCTCGCTGGCCAGCCTGGTTATCATGAACCTAGGCTACCGGGCTTTCTTAGAACAAATTAGCGCCCTTCAAACATCTGACCCCGTGTGGTGACTTCATATACCGGGCGGCCGGTCTGTTAGCCCATATCAACGACTCCCGGTGCGGTCGAACCCCGGTCATGACAGGGTCAGGACCGGGGTCAGGACTGGCCAGCCGCCTGACTAGGTCATCACAGGGGTGGCTTCAGTCAGACTTGTAGTCGTCGATCTAGAAGGCCTTTGATTTTGACCATATAGCTTCTGCTGCATGGCTATATGGGAGGGTGTGTACCTATATTAGCTGCCTGTCCGAGGGCAGCTGGTGAGCCTGTAAACGTCCTGTCGATGTTCGGCGGACATCCTACTAACGGCCTCCCTCCGTCTCTCGGTCAGGGCCTGGACGATGTGCCGGTGGACATGCCACCCGCAGAGGAAGAGGAGGATGATGAAGAGGAGGATGAGGAAGGGGGCGTGGATGGGGACGTGGGAGGAGATGAGGAAGAGGACGAGGACAGCGAAGGCTGGCAGTCGGAGGACGATCCGGAGAAGCTCTGGTGCATCTGCCGGCAGCCGCATAATAACAGGTGTGTGGAGAGGGGGTGGCGGTATGGCACGCTGTGGCTGCGGTAATAACAGGTGTGTGGAGAGGGTGTGGCGGCATGGCACGCTGTGGCTGCGGTCTCGCATATAGTGGTCAGCCAGCCTCCGAGCTTCCACAACTGCTCTCCACAAGGAAGCTCCAACAGTCCGCCAGTTCGGCGCCTGTCGTGCATCTCACGGCAAAGATTCTGCTAGCTTTGGTAGGTGGGACTAGTATTGTGTGCTATTTATATTAATTCGTCACAAGTTATGAAAGATTTATAAGTGCATGTTGTGACATCTTTCAGTTTTATGTTATTCTTTGCGGTACATCTGAGCAATAAACAATTGCATGGGTCGATTACATCGTAATTTATTTCCCAGCATGACGAAATAGTGATGCCTTTTCCCGTCGAGAGACCGTCGGCCGCATTATGTGTCAGACTTGAAACTAATTTATGTTCTCTGTCTTTATCAGGTTCATGATCTGCTGTGACAAATGTGAAGACTGGTTTCACGGCAATTGTGTCGGGGTCACCCGGGCGATGGGTAAGTCATCTCTCAAGGCGGACATAATCCGGACGGCTCAGCCATGCTAGCGCCAGCTTGGAATATTTGTCAAACGGGCGACACTAAGTGGTACCGCAGTCAAATTAAACAGTCACGCTGATTGTGATGTGTGATGACTGTGACGATTGATGGTTAATTTTGAAGGAGGCCGGCAATTAATTATTTCCTAGTCTCATAGTGTTAACAGGCTTTGCCATATTTAAGCTACGCTGGTGCCTATGTTTAATTAATGAAGTTAGTATTGTAGCTGTTGTCGCGTGCTTGTTGCCACTGCCTGATCAGATGGTCTGCTCCCGGTCTTCAGACGCTTTGTCTGCGAGTCTGTGTGTATTAGGTCTGTCCGCTGACTTCCCGTTCCTCCCCGTCTCGCCTCGCTCTGACCAACAGGCGCCCAGATGGAACAGGAGGGCCGCGACTGGGTCTGTCCACTCTGCAAACGGAAAAAGAAGCAGCGCGAAGCCGCCGAGCGCGAGGCGGCCGCCCTGGCGCGGCAGGCAGCCCGCGCGCCGCGCCCGCCGCCGCGCCCGCCGCCGCACTCGCCCGTGCGGAAACAGGTTCGACCGCAGCCGCCGCCGTCACAGTGCATCGTCTCCAGCTGCCACCGGCCGCCACGGTCCGGCTCCGTGTACTGCAGCGATGAGTGTATCCAGCAGCACGCGCGGGACTCGCTGTCCCGGCTGAAGGCGCAGCAGCAGCGGCAGCCGGCGCCGCAGCCTCGGCCAGCGCCGGCGCCGCCGCGACCGGTACAGCGCACCATCTCAATACCAGTGCCGACCAGTCCCGTGAAGCCGGTGAAGCCCGTCAAGGTGGTCAAGGTTAGCACGCGAACTGGCGGTGTGTGGGGGGAGGGGGATGGTGATGGAGATGAATGCCGAATGGTTTTATGAGGGTTTAGTTGGTGGCATCGGGGGATGCAGGTGCTGTAAGCTGTGCTGATGACAATCATTGGCTGTTGTTACTCTTCGCTTGAATCATAGTGGAGATCATTTGATTATCACTTCCTTTCGTAATAATCTTCTGAGAAATATCCTCAGAAGAGTTCACTGCACAGAAGCTACATTGCGTTCTAAAGAGGTAATCAGTGTCCGTTTGTCTTGATATCCCTCCATTTGATAATATTTCGCGGCTGTTCATTCCGGCATCACCTGACCCCTCCTCCCCTACCGACAGGACTTCCAGAGCCAGCTGGATGCCGGCAGCTCCAAGAAACCAATAGTGGCGCCTGAGCCGCACGTGCCGCATGTGGCGCACGTGCCGCACGTGCCGCACGTGCGCACC
>VOPJ01001261.1:0-12457 GCA_014673585.1 Semibalanus balanoides
CGCTTCGCGCTCGCTCGTAATTATTTTCCGTCAATGAAATTTCCTGGGCGCTGTTTTCTGTTCCGAGTTAGCGCACTAGTCTGATTGGTTCCGTAGATACAAGGGGGCACATCCTCCCCCCAGTGACATGTGTTACAGAAAATATCCCAGTGCCTGCCGGGTTAAGATTGTTTATATAAAACGTTAAAAATGGTCTTGTATTCGAAGCGCTTTGATCTTTCAGGCACGGACAATAGATGGCACCACTGAAATCGCCTGAATGCATACTGTACCGCAGGACATGATACCAGAAACGTTAACAGATGGTGCCACTGAAAACGTCGTGATGTACGCTGTACCGGAATACAACAGATGGCGTGCCCGGCTGACACCTTCCTCCACTGGAAGCATTGGCGTCGAAAACAGAGAACAGAGGGGGAGGGGCGCTTATCCATTATTGAGTTATTTCCAAGCTAGAGCCATCATTGCAAATTTAGCATATTCCTCGTCGATGCAGGAATGTGATTATATCGTCCCGAGGTGGCCGATGGCCTCGATATTTTGACCCGAGGTCATTGTTTGACCCGAGATCACAAATCGAAATGGGCCAAAATGGCGGAAATTGGATGTCAAATAAACTAAAATAGTGTAAAATGGATAAAAAGAAGGTAACCATTAAAGTTAGCCAACTCGAGGTCAAATAAGTATCATCTTAGTCATCAGAAACAGTGGACGTCGCTTGACCTCTGAAAGGTCATTAAAGGGAATAGTTCACCGTACATAGGGTTTTGAGTTGAGGATAGCCTAATTGTGGCGCATGCCGAAAAATTGACAGTGACGCTTTCAATTCCAAGAAACCTGCTTAATTAAGTTCATATTCAGTCCTAAAAGTCGGGACGGGTATACCCGGTAAACTCCAATCGCTGTTGGCTGATTTTGGCTGTGTTGACGTATGATTATGGACGCCAGATGAGCGTAAGACTTGGAGAAGTGTAAGTGCTGGACAAAACGCATACTGTATTCAGTACCTCATTATTTTTATTGACAAGAATGAACTTTGTCAGAGTAAATATGCTATGCAAAGCATATGATTTTGATGTTTTTAAATCTTATATAGTTTTTTTTATTAAAAACGTATCTGTAGCGTTATGCGTAGCCGTTCAGCGCTGGCTGAACGTTCCAGGCTCGCGTACGAAAACTGTTGATTATCCCCTCCCCCTCACGAACCCCACCTCGACCACACGCGGTGCCGCTGTTCTGATTGGCCGCCCGCGGCGCAGCGCCCGCTGAGTGATATGAGCCGACCGGCGAGACCGGTACGCCAGTGACGTGTAGACCGTGCATGACCTTGGACACATAATCCAGACGGACGCCACAGAGCACGGACAGTGAGCGACGATGGCGGACACTACACTTTCATCAGATAAATATAATAGTGACCGGAATACCCTACTTAAAGCGAATACGTGAATGGTTTTGTATTTTCCGCATCTTCAACAAGTTAACTCGGGCAAGTACCACCATGTACTTACGACACGATCCCTCACTAAATCAAGACGTTGCAGTGCTTCTCAGCCAGCGATTTCGCATTACTTTGAGAAAAAAGTATTGAATTATCACCAAATAATTGACATTTTCATTTGCTTTATCGCGTAAATATTAGTTTCTTTGATTGACTGAATATGATAATAAATTCCCAACATTCATTTAAGCTACTTTTTAGAAATCCTCCCAAGGTGGCACTATCCCTTTAACTCAGTGGAACACGAAAATGCAATATGTTCATAAGCCTGCTCCTACGCCCCTGAACAACAACTGATCGGGAAAACTGTACAAATTATTGCGCATTAATTAGTTCGCCGGGACAACGGTGACGTCGAATAAGACCATGAGGAACAGGTCATGGGACATACATAGGCCATGGATCATGCATACAGGTCATGAGTCATGGACCATGTGTTACAAGACTTCAATTTTTCATAGTGTGTCAAAATGTCGAGAAGTGGGGTACTTAAAATTCACTCCAAATCGATTGACCTTGTTTTCTGAAAAACCGAGGTCGGTGGCATCATCATACTCGCCCTCGCCAACCTAGCCTACCCTAGCCATGGGCGGCGCCACCGGGGGAAGGGGGAGCGGGGGCAGAGCCCCCCTGAAATTCAGACAACGGTAATACATGTTTATGGTCAAAAATAACCACAAAATCAGTGACCTAAAGATAGACAATAACACCAGGAGCTCTAGACTTGGTGAAAATAATTAATAAAGGTGAAGTAAGGGTTGCAAAGCGATACGTAAAATTATCAGTTGGCTTTGAGAGCCTTTCAAAGCCATGGAAGCATATGGACCTAAGGCGTCGTTGACGAATGTGCTAAATATCAGACAAGGAATACGAGGATAGGTTACGTAGACTTCCCGTCATCTCACTCCCTTTTTGGCTGGGTCAATACCGAGATCAACACAGGTGACCTGCATCGACCTCGGTATCGACCCGACAGGAAATATTATCGGTAGATATTGTCACAAGTTATTCAACGTCATTCTGCTTGTCGCCCCGTTTCGTGTTTTATTAGATCTTAGGAGGCGGGGCGGCGGATATCCGCCCCCTTCGTTGGTTCAAAGTTGGCGCGGAATTCAGTCAGTGCGCTGGTGGTTGGTGGGATCTTAGGGGCGAAGCCACGTACTTTTGACAGGAAGCAGGCCAAAGTCTAGAATCTTCCGGTGTTTTGTGGAGACCTCTCAAACATTTGCTTAAAGACGAGGATACTTTTCATAATAAAAAACGAATCAGACATGACTTAAAATTGATTGCAAAACTAAACACTTAAGCTCATGGTACTTGTGGTTGTGACGTTTCCCTCACTGTGACGCACTGAATGGTATATTGTGTGACCTAGTTAAGCCATGTCCAAGATCAAGGTCAGGTTAAGGTCAGTTTGCACTAGTGATGTCATTTTCCCAAAATTTCCTGACCAAAGCCAATCTAATACCGAACAGGAGGCATTTTGGTTGACCAAATATTGACCGATTTTGGTTAAGGTCAAAAATGTCCAAGATTTGACCAATTAACAAATATTATACTTATACATACACACTGGCAAAAATAGCTTTGTTAACATCATAATTCATACAACGCACATATGGTTTTCAAAGACATTATAATTATTAAAAAGGACCTAATTACATTTGCAAAACAAAATAGTGGATGCCGCAATCAAGACCAAAGACATTTACATTGAATTTCGAGCAAATTGTGTATCAATTTGCTGGATAATAAGAATGCGTAAAAATGTGACAAAAAGTAAATTGTTTAAGATTAAGCTGACCAAAAAGTGTCCAAAAATGTATCAGCCTGACCGACCGATTACCAAATCGGTCACACAATTTTTCGAGCAAACCGAATTTTGGTTACCCGAATTGACACCACTAACGTTTTGCACATCAAATTGATATATCGACGAGTCGAATACAATCGGGAAACACTCCCATTGCCTCTAACCTGATCAGGATACAGACGTTATGAAGAAACCATACTGACTCCAGGCCACCTGGTTGACACATATATGTAAGTCACCTTACCTGGTGGGCTTCGAGACAACTTCGCCATGGTGGAGGGTTCAAAATGACCCCCCCCCCCCCCCCAAAAACACCCCCTAACTCAAAAACGAAAAGGATGTAAGACGCAGAGAAAAAAAGAGTTATAAAGCTCTTAACATGTGTATTCGAAGTTACAGAGACCATTTTAAGCTAAGGTCAATATTAGGGTCGCTAGAGGTCATCAAAGGTCAAATTTCACAGTTTTAAGATTTCGCTTCGAACAACCCCGTATATCTCGTGAACTATGATAGCTAGGAACAATCGGAAAAAAATCGATCGAAAGCTCATCAAAATTTCAATCGCATCAGGCGACCTCAAAATTGAGCTCAGATCAATAGCTAAGGCTACAGAGGTCATCGAAGGTCAAAAATGCAGTATTTGGTAGAATTTGTTTTTCTGAATAACTTTTCATTTAAAAATGATAGAGCAATAACTTGAACACCATCGTGTTTGTCTCGTCGGGGCACTTAGACACTTCACGAAGCACACTATAGGTACTTGCTTTTTTCCAAAACTTCCAACTTCGAATAAGTGAATAATTTAACTGAATTATTGATGATGATTGGGGTTTAAGGGCGTGCCGACAACCAAGGTCACATGCCGTTCATTTAATTCTTAAATTTGACTAACATCATTGTTATACCCTAATGGAAGCCAAAGAAATTGTTTACAATACTACCATGTAAATATTTCCCCTTAAAAATTATAATTTACAACTTCGACCAAGTAAACAGCTCAATGGTTTAAGTTCATTTAATTTATCTGTAAAAAATATGTCGTAAATCTATTGCTTGATATTTGCATATGTCCTTTTTCACAACGGTGTGGTTTCAAATCCAGTTGGGGGGCTTCCCCCTTAACTTACCTTCAGCGCCCCCCACCCCACACCAACTTTGACTAGAAATATGAAATCCGGAGATGATTTTTTATTGTGTGGATTGTGTTCGTACCTACTTCAAGCGTTTTGTACCCAGGTCAGCCTCTCCAACTTCTCTAGAGAAGCTACGCCTTGTTTTTTTTAGACGGAACAACGCCACAGCACAATCGCACGTTACTACACTTTCGTGGCGCAAAAAAGCAGCTTAGAATGTTTAACGTTCGTTTTAAATCTGCCGGGTTGCCGAGCAGCACTATCTTTCTAGTAGAGTTTGATTTTCCATTGGGTCTGCAGTACAGGAATATTTTTACTTTGCACGCTCCTCTAGAGAATGCAAAGAAAAAATGTTTATGCTCGTTCAGACGATAAAGTGAAATAAATGTGTTAGATTTAGCATCCTGAAACCGGATGCTAAGCATAAAGGTCACGCGACGTTTCGGCGAAAAAATCAAGTGGCTAGAAACTGACTAAGACTTGAAATCAAACTCTACCTAGAAGAATATATAATTTTTCATGGTTTCCTCGTCGTCGGGAAGGATAGGAAAATATTTTTTCGCGCGTGTGTCCCGCGACAAAACCATCGCTCCTTATCGTCGCTCGGTTTTTTAGTCACACGCTTGGAAAAGATATCCTTATCTTCCACTCGGAGCCATGAAGAATACTATATGACCTGAGACCAGCCAGGAAACTTGGCTAGTTAAAGTCAAGAAGCTCAGCTTCGGTTAACTGTATAGCTATGTCCACAGTCGTTTTATCACGCTGTTTTGACATGAGATGACATAATTTGTAGAGGATATATAATAAATGAGCAAATCAATAATGCAGTTCGACACAGGTTATAATGCGACGACACGGTCCGAACTCAACCACCCATTTTCGTCTACGCAATATCAAATAACTCACGTTCATGAAATAAACGACTTCGAGCGCGCATACACAAAGCAAAAACCTACACCGTCACAAGCAAACTGAGGAGTTATGCTATTCACTTACCCTGTCCATTTTTGCGTATATCCTCTCGAATACCTTGCGAACAGGCAGTGCAGCGGCGAGCACTCGACACCGGCAGTCACTCGGCGACTGACCCTGACCGTCCCGGACGCGCCGCCCACAGCCCCGGGCACTGACCGGCCGCGGAGCAGAGACGCGTCCAGGTACAGCCGCTGGGGAGGTGACGAGCAGGGGCGGCTCCAGGGAGAGGACAGCACCGGCACATGGGACCGGACCGAGCAGAGCAAGAGGCGTCGTCAGTACATAGGCGCTGGGGAGTGACTGAGCAGGGCGCTCCAGGAGAGAGGCACAGCCCGGGGCGCTGACGCGCGGACCGCGGAGCAGAGGCGCGTCCAGGATACAGCCGTTGGGGAAGTGTGAAGAGCAGGGGCCGGCCAGCGAATGGACAGCCCCGGGCGCTTGGCACTGACCGGCCGCAGAGCAGAGACGCGTCCAGGTACAGCCGCTGGGGAGGTGACGAGCAGGGGCGGCTCCAGGGAGAGGACAGCCCGGGCAGCTGACCCGGCCGCAGAGCAGAGGGCGCGTCCAGGTACAGCCGCGGGAGGTGACGAGCAGGGGCGGCTCGAGGAGAGGACTAGCCCCGGCAACTGACGCGGCGCGGAGCAGAGGCGCGTCCCAGGTCAGCCGTGGGAGGTGACGAGCAGGGGCGCTGTCAGGGAGGGGAACAGCCCGGGCGCTGACCGGCCGCAGAGTAACCAGAGGCCGCGTCCAGGTAAAGCCGCTGGGGAGTGTACCGAGCGGGGCGGCTCCCAGGAAGAGGACAGTCCGGGCGCTTTGACGCGGCCGCGAGGCAGAGGCGCGTCCAGGTACCGCGCTTGGGAGGTGACGAGCAGGGGACGGCTCCAGGGAGGGGACAGCCCGGGCGGCTGACGCGGCCGCGGAGCAGAAGGCGGCGTCCAGGTACAGCGCCCGCTGGGGAGGTGACGAGCAGGGCGGCTCGAGGGAGAGGACAGCCCGGGCACTGACCGGCCGCGGAGCAGAGGCGCGTCCAGGTACAGCCACTGGGAGGTGACGAGAGGGCGGCTCGAGGGAGAGGACAGCCCCGGCGCTGAACCGGTCCGCAGCCGGCAGAGGCGCGTCCAGGTAACAGCCGTGGGGAGGTGACGGCAGGGGCGGCTCAGGGAGAGGACAGTCCGGGCGCTGACCGGGACCGCGGAGCAGAGGCGCGTCCGGTACAGCCGCTGGGAGTGAACGAGCAGGGCGGCTCCAGGAGAGGACATGCCCCGGGCGCTGACCGCCCGCAGAGCGAGGCGCGTCCATGGTACAGCCGCTGGGAGGTGACGAGCAGGGGCGGCTTTCCAAGGAGGGGACAGCCCGGCACTGACCGGCCGCAGAACAGAGGCGCGTCAGGTACAGCCGCTGGGGAGGTGACGAGCAGGGGCGGCTCCAGGGAGAGGACAGCCCCGGGCACTGACCGGCCGCAGAGCAGAGACGCGTCCAGGTACAGCTGCTGGGGAGGTGACGAGCAGGGGCGGCTCCAGGGAGAGGACAGCCCCGGGCGCTGACCGGCCGCAGAGCAGAGGCGCGTCCAGGTACAGCCGCTGGGGAGGTGACGAGCAGGGGCGGCTCCAGGGAGAGGACAGCCCCGGGCGCTGACCGGCCGCGGAGCAGAGGCGCGTCCAGGTACAGCCGCTGGGGAGGTGACGAGCACAGGGGCGGCTCCAGGGAGAGGAGGGAGGAAGAGAGCGAAGGAGGGGAGAGGAACGGCAGGGAGGGAGTCAGGGGTGAGGGTGAGAGGGAGGGAGGCGACAGAGGCGGCTCTTGACAGCGGGGAAGGCGGCACGAGCGGCTCCGGGCATAGAGGGAGGGATGGGACGGACAGGGAGGTGGGGGTGGGGACAGGACAGATATGGAGAGAGGGAGGGAGACATGTGTGATGACAGGGAGGGAGGGAGGGAGGGAGAGGACAGGGAGGGAGGGAGGCAGGGAGAGGACAGGACAAGGGCAGAGACAGGACAGGGCATAGAAGGAGGGGTGGGTGGGGCCATTGTACCACTAGACTGCATTAGTACATATTACGTACGGTTTTAAGTGTGATATTGTCTTTTACCTAATATGAGCGCTACTGCAGTCTCCAGTACTTGATGGTACTGTTTCGGACGCTGCTATAATATCCAGTTCGTGGTGTTACTGCCACCCAGCCTACAATTAACTTGGGCACTGATCGGGCACAATGGGATTAAACCATTGTGCCCGATCAGTGCCCAAGTTAATTGTTGGCTGGTATGTGTGCTGCTGCAGTCTCCAGGGTTTGGTGGTACTGTTGTATGGCTCCAGAGGGTTTGGTGTTACTGTTGTGTGTGCTGCTGCAGTCTCCAGAGGGTTTGGTGTTAATGTTGTGTGGATTACTGCAGTCTCCAGCCCATGGTGTTTTATTTTAAGTACAAGTTTGTCCCACTGGCTCTCTAGATTCTGCTGCGGAAATATAAATGAAATGATCGAGAACCCTGCCGTAGATCAAACCAAACCAAGTTTTCGTGTAAAATAAATAGATGTTAACTTCGAAAATGCGGATACCAGAAATTAAGGCACCCCTAAGGCATACCCCCTTCAACCTACCCTGTGGCGTACCCATGCCAACAGCGTAATATGAATTGCAAACAAAACAATCCGTTTACCAATTGCTTCGACTTTTAAATTTAAAGTACGGCTCTTCGGTGTTGTTTTACATTGGGAACGACTACATTATAACCACCCGCTTGGTTCCTGACACAATACAGGCGTTTTACTGGTTTTATTCCAGGTCACCAAGCAAAACTTTAATGTTGTCTTTTCTCATTTTCACCTCACTCAAGGTCGTATAATCGAGGCAGACACTAATCTCAGCCTTGGTTTAGGAGACTAATATTCACCATATGGTCATTAAATTTCGAGTCAACTGACTGTTGGTTAAAATAGGTCCAACACGCAACTCAATGGCAGAGTGATTCCGGCGTGGAATACAAATTCGTTAACCCACCCGGATCCACGTCGTCGACCAACTGCATATTTATACCCGCTGGTGGTTTAAAATGCAAGGCCTTCTCTAAGGAATTTTCATTACGGGGGATTTTCACTGGTCGATCTAGGCTTTTAGCTTGGGGGGCAAAACTTCGCTCCGTTTTGTCAGCGAAATGTTGTTGACCGGGAATGGGGTAGGGGGCGTTGGGTCGTCGGAACAGTGCAAGCGTTTTTTCTTACGTCGACTGCGGGGATTTTTTAGTCCCACTGGGGGTGGGGGGATTTCAAGGCACTGTGGGGAACAAGTCCCCCCAGTGAACATGTTTAAATAGACCCTGATAAAATGTTAGTCATGAATTAGGCAAGACACAGCAATATAACTCACTGGACACGGTAGGACCAATGCCGGATAAACAAAATTATTTAAAATCCTCATTATCCGCGTATCGCCACATTAAAACCCTGCAAACAACAATTGTTCGATTATGCTACATGGGTATTGTTTTGAGTAATTTCAAAAGTCCGTGGTCCGTTACAAGATGACGATAACTGTAAAATTAGTTTCTCAGACACTGCCTTACTGTATCTTTGTCTGAGTGCATCTGATCCCAAAACAATGCAAAAGAGATGGCTAGCAGGAATAGAAAGAAAGGAAAAAAACGTTTTTGGTTATTCAGCCGTCTCGTATGTATACATGCGGTACATATGCGACGGGTCAAATCAATATGACGAATTTTTTTGTTAGTCATTAGTTTTCGAATGCTACTACTTCTAGCAGTCTACACGCAATCGCTGTACTGTACAAGAGATCAATGTACTGTATCTAGCAACTGCAGTTTCTAGGAGGAAGTACGGGCCGCTCTTTCAACGCCCTCCCGATGGAGCGGCTGCTAGCAGCTTTTACAGACTGCAGAGCTACTGACCCGTACGTGTGAACTGTCCGTAGGGCAACAGCTTCACAATATGGATTATTCTGAGCATGAGCTATATTTTCATCACGTCCATCCCATCCCCCCAAAAAACATTCGTTTCTGCTTAAAAATGCAGAAATCCGGTCTATTCATTCATGCCCCATGCCACCCAAGCTGATAACACATTCAATCAGGCAAGGTGGCAGGCCAAATATGAAACAGCAGGGTTAAAGGGAATAGTTCACCTTTAACATAGGGTTTTGAGTTGAGATAGCCAAGTTGTGGTGCATGCTCGTAAATGACTTTTGACGCTTTCACATTTGCCAGGAAACCTCTTAAATATTTAATATTCAGTCCTAAAAGTCGGGACCGGGTATACCCGGTAACTCCAATCGCTGATTGGCGGATTTTGGCTGAGTTGACGTATGATTATCTTGATGGTTCTGACTGCACAGATGCGTAAGACTTGGGGAAAGTGTAAGTGCTGGACAAAAAGCCATACTGTTTCAGTAACCATTTTCTTTTTATTGCAAGAATGAACTTTGTCAGGTAATGCTATGCATAGTGATTTTGATGTTTAAACTTTTATAAACATTTTTTATAAACAACGTTTTGGTAGGTATGCGAGCCGTTCAGCGCTGCCTGAACGTTCCAGGCTCGCGTACAAATTGTTGATCTGTCCCACTCACGCCGAACCCCACCTCGTACCATACGCCGCGTGCCGCTGTTTGATTGGCCGCCGGCGGCGCAGCCGCCCGCTGAGTGATAGGAGCCGACCGGTGAGACCGGTACGCCAGTGACGTGTAGACTGTGCATGACCTTGCGACACATAATCCAGACAGACGCCCCAGAGCACGGACAGTGAGCGACGGTGGCGGACATCACACTTTTCACCATAGTGAAATACAATAGGGACGAATACCTACAAGTGGCGGCGCCACCATAGGGGCAGGGGTGGCAGACTGCCACCCCTGCCGTGACACAGGGGTGGCATTGCCACCCCTAAAATTTAGGCCACCTTCTACATTTTACCGGTGCTGTCTTGTCAAAATTGTGGATTCTGACCACTTTTAGCATATATGGAACTGTTACCTTTGTCGACCAACTCAAATTTTAGTCACATTAGTCTATATTGCTATATAAACTATTATATCTTGACATGACATGACATAACATGACCATAATATTCACCAATTTGACCGAGAATTTCGCTCTGTGATGATGATGATTGGGGTTTAAGGGCGGGCCGACAACTAAGGTCATATGCCGCCCAAATTTCGCTCTGTATTGGGCTATATAAATTGACCTATCTAACGGAGAACGGGCCATTGCAAAAAATGCGCCGACGCCACTGGGCGGGGCAGGACAGGGTGGCAGCAAAGGGCAGAGCAGGGCGGGACATGACAGGGAGCGGACAGGGCAGGACGGGACAGGGGCAGGGTAGAGGTGGGGCAGAGGCGGGGCAGAGGCGGGGCAGAGGCGGGGCAGAGGAAAGACAGGACAGAACAGGGCAGGGCAGGATATGGCGAGACATGACAGGGCAGGGCAAGACAGGGGAGAGCAAGACAAGACAGGGATTTGCAAGGCAGAGGTGGGGCAGGGCAAGACAGATGTGGAGCAGGGTAGGGCAGATGGTGGAGCAGGGCAGGGCACAACAGGGCGGAGGCGGGAAGGGCTGGGCAGACGCATAATATTTCAATTCAATAAATAAGGTATAATCGATGTTAACCAGTGAACAGCGGGGGTTCGCGCCGCTGCCAACCACATACTGCCGGGAGGGGACGGATAGCCGCCCCCCCCCCCCCTAAGATATAAAAGCCACACGATGTGGCGAATGGTAAAAAAGACGTTAAGATAACTGACACAAAGCTAAACTCGAGAAAAGCTCTATCGAGAAGCATACCTGACATTTTTTCAGGACGGTCAATATTGAGGTCACCAGAGTTTATATAAGTCGAGGATTGTTGCTAAGTATACTATGGATGTTCTTAACCAAAACCTATAGGCGTTTGCGTGTAAGTAATAGGTATGAGCGGTGGCGTACTGTATAACTCCATCAAGGGGACCAAGCCTTCAAGAGGGCCCGTCAGCGAAAAGTGTTGTTGAGTGGAGGGAGATGTAAATAATTATCAAATAAATAAACTAATTTATTTCAACATCCTTCATGGAGCAAATCACATGTACAAGATAAATGTAAGTTGTACTTGTTAAAAAGGGAGGTTGGCCCACTCTTTTGAAATGTCAATATATTTTTATTAGCGGTAAGAAGCTTATTGTTTGATCATTGGTTACGATAAAAATTCACGACTGAAGCCATTTAGTTGAATTTGTACTTATATTCTTGCTTTGCATTTTTTTGTTTCAAACTCATAACGATGTCACTATAACAGAGTAACAAGATGTTTTCCTATAATGGCGCACCCAAAAGACGATAAATCAAACCTATACGAGCAATGTATGGGTTTGTTTATAGTTATCAAGGCTCTGTTCGGCAGCTGTTATCAAAGTGCTCACGAGTTGTTTTTCTATTGGCCAGACTTACAATTTATGCCTAGCGTTTGTAATTTAAGAGCAATTGCTTCTAGTAGCGAAGAGTCTCTGGCGACTATCGATAATTAAGTACTGCCAGTATGTGATTGGCGACTTTGAAATATCTCAGCAACTTAAGTGAATCTGGAGAAATGAAGTATATGGCTAAATTCAGAAAAATCTGCTCTACAGACCAGTGTCAACAACTTCACATGACCAATGTGAGTAGGCACACTCCCTTTAAATATGAATGCGTCGCTCTTACCCTGTTAAAAATGCTATACCTACTTGGATACAAACCAGCGTACTGCCACGCCGGTCTGAACTGGTGTCGGGTTTATTAACACATTGTATGCGAGTTAAACACAATGTTAAAAAATGTGCGTCACAGTGATGGACAAACGGAAAGACTACCTCCCCTGAACTTTTCCCGCGTAATGGGCTTCCGGGACGATATTGGAATCCTTTGACGCCGCTACAATTATCCAAACTGACGCCGCTGCAGTGATCCGAAATGAAAAGTACCTTCGCCACTGCTCATACCTATACCAGTAAGACGCCTTAAACGGCGAAGGACGAGCGAGTCCGAATAAATCCGCGTCAATTTATCACC